>CAJNSZ010000600.1:44329-66446 GCA_905329745.1 Rotaria sp. Silwood2
CATGCTCAACTACTGTGGCCTGAGACTTTGCAAAATTACCATTCTCGGAACGGGCTGTTTATATGTAAATTTTCAAGTCGAAATTCGAAAATCATTTTTTCTGGTGTTCCTGAGGAGGACCACAGCTTTCATTTAAAAACATATCGTAAAAGTGCCGTATCTCCGTAGCAATAAACTAGCAGCCTAAACTTTTTTCAGAGTATTCATAACTTTTTTGCACCTACATAATGCGCATAGTCTCAACGCAAAAGCCATTGATCAGTTGGGGACTTTCCCTCGTTCGTCAAACCCAAATCATCTTAAAATTTATATTAGAACATTATGTTGTATCTATAGGAAGTATATTATTAAGATCAGAACTCAAAAGAACTATTTATTATGCTTTCTTATCATTTTTGTGGGAAAGCAGGTTCATTGAATATCAAACTTAGTGTAGAATACCAGCATTGGAATTCTCCTTTATGAACGAATAAAACGCAATAGACATGTTCAGTGAATCTTAATAATTGTATAAAAGAATTATCCAAAGTTCGTACTTTTGTAGGTAATTCACATAAACTCTGATTTTCCATGAACGGACACAGAAATAGTATACTAATTAATTTACTAAGAAATAAGATAAAGAACATCTCGCATTTTGGTTGCTATGGCAGTGGTCAGGCTTTACATGAATTAGCATGAAATTTCAGCTTTTCGAAAATGTAACACTTTGACACTCGATCAATAAATTCGAAACCTTTTTTCAACATCATATCGTCAGTAGCAACCGTTTTTAGAGTTCATCGTGGCGCAGAAACGGAGGTTTTTAGTTGCAATAGATATTTCCATCAAGTACATTTAATAATACATGCCAAACAACTAACAATGCAGCACGTGCTCTTACTGATAATGAATTCAAGATTTCGGATCATATGTGTGTATAAAAAAAAAATTGCAAATATTTTTGCAGCCTTGCTATATGAATTCACTGTGTATTTATTCATTTATATTGAAAACTTTGATAAATTGCCATATAATTCTTTTTACTTTAAAATGAATCTTCTTCTGTTTTTCTAGTATATTCCAAAACCTGATCATTATTGTGATTCATTAAGTCTTTTAAAAACTGTTAAATCAACATCCGATACTAATCAATCCATAAGTCAATATATAAATTTATTAAAATTATATTCTTCATCATGTTTTATGTCAATGTCAGCAATGAATATAAATCTTGATATACTTCTATCAAATTCTATATTACATTTATTATCATTTTTTAAAGATATATCTTTAGAAAATGATACTATTGAAAATTATTTTCAATGTATTAAAAATATTCTTAATTATCGTGAATCAATTGATGATGTTACTTGGGCAAGACATGTCTGTATAAAAAAAAGAAAACTTCAACAACAGTTTATTTAAAAATTTATTTTTCTAGAATAAAGAACTTGAATGTACACCAATACGAATGTTATTTAAATTAGGAAAACAATTAAAAAATTTCAATCAAACATCAGAAAATCTTTCATCAGTAAAAATTATATTGTTTTAAATTTAAAATATTTGACAAATATTTATTTTAAGATTATTAGTAAATTTTCTTCAATGATAAATAATCATGATCAAGAAATAATCATATGGATTTATACATGGTTAAAATTAGGAATTAATGAAAAAATTGAACAATTTTTATCGAATATGATTGAAAAAATTATTTTAAATCCATATCCACTTGTTGAAAAAACAATTAAACAAAGCGGGTAAAATTTATTTAATAAAAATATTTATTTTTTTCTCATTATTTTTCTGTGTTTTTTTTTTCTCAAGATATAGCTTAATGATTTATTCGGCTCTTGATACAATTCAACATACCAAAGAAGGTTAAATATAATTAATTATTTATCTACATTTAACATTGAAAATCTTTAGATATTTCAAATGAAATTCATGAGTATCTATGTCATGTTATTTTTCAAATCTATATTGGACAAATAAATCAACCATCGGACAAAGTTCATCAACATTTACGAAAAATTTATTTAAAAAATAAAATAGATATGAAGATTAATCAATTACTTAGTATAATTTCATCACCGGATAAACACAATCAAGTATGTCAATAATACGGATGTCGTATTAGCATTAAATTAATTCGCCCCATAATAAAAGGACTTTCTTAGTACAATTTGACTACCCATACACCGTCACATGTGTAACTATAAAAACATCGTAGAACGTGACAGACGCCTTAGCAACACCCCATCGCCCCAAAATGTTCGACTTTCTGTCAGTTTCTTACAGCTTCGTAATAACTTTAGACAGAAACCGAATTTTGAAACACCATTTACTTTTCTCTAACGGGAAATGAAATAAAAATAAGCAGAAAATGTCGTTGCGAGGTAATTAGCATTGGAACAGATCTCAAGTAAGGGACAGCCTGTTGTGAGAGGCTGAGTCACTGTGGGTCTCGTTCTTCTCGCGTATTTGAATAACGTCTCAATCTAATAGATGAACTATTTACTTATTGAATTTCTAGAGGATTAAGTAACAGGATGGTGAAGAAGTGTGTCCCAAAAAAGATAGAATAAAACAATCTTGTAATTAGCAACAGCAGCCTTAATCAGTATATTCATATTAAAATATTCGTAGTTTTCATACTTTTGAATTAAAACTCTGAAAAGGCTACGGGTCAACATTATATCTTGTCTTTAAAAATTCTTTTAATTTTCTGTAAAAACTTTCAGACTATCAGTTCGAAAAACAAATGGACCACAATAGAAGATTCCTTTGAAAATTTTGTACGATTGTAAAGGGAGAAATAGCTTTATTTTGAATTCTAATCTAATGCTAATAGAATATTCCATAGCCAATAACTAAATATTCATTTGGATAATTTATTTATTTGTTTGTTTGTTTATTTGTTTTAGATTTTAATGGATGAAGTAAATAATATTGAAAAATCAATTCTTGCAAATATTGATTTAGAAAAAGGTCCAGATAATATGCAAATAAATTTAGCAATGAAATTAAATATATTCAAAATATTTGCATTACATGTAAAGAAAAAAAAACCTTTTTTATGCTATTATGAAAACTTTTTTTAGCAAGGAAATTCAGTTATTTTTGTTTCAACACACAAAAATTTACATTGAGCACTATAAATAAAAACTTTTTCTCCAGCCATTTAGACAAATAGTTAAAGCTTGATTGTAATGTAATCTACTGATCTAGTATTAGATTATGGGTGTGGATGTGTTAAAGAGAATATCCACATCGACACCCTCAAATTCAGCAACTAGTATGCCCTACATATTTCTTAGAGATGTCGGCAGTGATCGAATAAGAGTGTAGTCATAATTGACTTTTACTTTTAGAGTAGCAATTGTCGAATCAGACCAGGAGGGCACTGAATAGCAGCTACATCGTATTTCATATTTTAATCCCAGAGACATTGGGTGAACAGGTTTTTGTATAATTTTAATAAATTTTTAGGAAACTAATACTTCAAGATTAATCACTGAAATGATTCAATGTTTGAATATTGTTCTTCTTCTTCATGATTCTTATCGTTCATTTGAAATTCTTTTTGATAAAACAATTGAACATATTGAATCTTATTCATCATCAATAGAAAATACTCAAATAGTTTCATTAGTTTGTCAACTTATCAACGGACTTGATATGTCTCATCAAACATCAAAATCACTTCAACATTCTAAAATTTTATTAAAATGTCTTGAATATGAACCAAATAATTATCGTCTTATTTATTTTACTTCTAATTATTTATCATCAGAATATCGTATGGCGTTTCTTAATCTTATTTGTCAAAGATTTACGGATAATATTGATATTTTAAAAATTATTATCAATGAAATTAAAATGAATAAAGACGTTAATGATGAACAATTTTTAGANTTTTCTCTATTTATACATTGACTCATTTATTTATTTATTTATTGCTCGGTCTTCTCGTTTTTGTTATACCACATTGCTAATTCAAATTTACACTTTAAAATCACACGCATACCCACACCCACACCCTTGTATGTTGCAAGTTTCACATTTTATTCTCATGAATTGGTCTTGTGAAGAACACAAAGAATGAGAAAAAAGAAAAAGAATGAGAAAAAAGAAAAAGATTGAGCACTCAAGTAACGTAGGAAACATACAATCCAGTTGTTATTTTTTTCTGTTAGCTCGCGTCACAGACTTCAAAATAAACTTATACCAGAAGAAATATGAATGACGTAGTTGCCAATCAGAACTGTCATCGTCATTGTTGTTGAGTTGCTACTATTTAAGATTTCATCAACACATTTAATATTGAAAATGGGTTGTGGTGTACTATACACGACGTATACGCAACAAGATATTGACACTGAAATCGCCGCTTTGACACCTCGTTTACCTGTAGCCGTGCTTATGAATGGTGGTATTATCAAACTTGAAGGTGCAAATGGATTTTTCAATCCGAATTCTCTTCTCGATCCGAGTTGGCTAAAAGGTAAAATGACACCGCAACAATATTACGAAGCAATCGATTATATTAATAAATGCACGGGTTACACTCATATTGGTCTGACTAGGGCTTTTCCGGTATATGAACGACAGATGCGTCAACAACTACGAGTTCAAGCAGGAACGGCTGCAGTACAGACGATCAATGAAAATAATCCATCAGTTCATTTTACTTATCAACAAACAGCTGAAAGCAAAGCAATGGATACAAGTTGGAGTACAGATCCAGCTATGCGCTATATGCAGCAACGTCGTGCTCCAATTGGTCATTCCTCAGTGACGGAACTTTATATTACTGTCAATTGATTTATGTTTGGTTTGGTTTTATTTAAGATGCATCATGAATAGATTCGAAAGAATTACAAGTCCGGTATGAAAAGAAAACATGTGATCAACAGATGTATCATATCAAACATATTTGTTTTTTGTTTTTTTACTCTATCATATGGAATCTATCAACACATTTGTGAATAGATTTGACAAATAATTTTGAGAATAAATCATTGAAGATTCAGCTATTTTCCAGTTAACCCTAACAGTGTGAAAATTTAGATTCGATGATTTTGTATGTACTCCTGCATGGTGATGACAAAAGAAACCAGCGTGCCCTATTCGCTATTCGACGATGAAATAGACCCATTACGGAGAATACCCTTGACATTTCGCACTACGTTTGCAGTATTTTTTGTAATCTATAATAGTGGCAAGTTGGTGTGGATATGCGTATCTGCCTAGATTTTAATCTTCTCTTCATTCAATGCTCACACTTTCATAAATTCAGTGGAATATTTGCATAGTTATCATTTTCAGTCGATATGAGACAAATAAATCTCTGATTAATTTCTCTACGACGCTGCGAGCATTTTGATAAAGATAAAAAGTGTTTTTATTAGCTTAAACTTTCGATGTTTTCCTGGTGACCTTTCTACAACACACCAGATCCTTTGACAATACGAAAATATAGTGTTTCTTGTTAACTGAGCAAGCTATCATTTTATTTACATTCTGCCCGTTAGACTGTATCANTGTGCATGATATTATATTGGTCTGCTGCTCTTGCCGGAAGCTTTAGTAACTTGTAATAGAGCAAGTTAATAATATCAACCAGTCACTATCATTCATTGTTCATGTAGCAAAGCATATTGAAGTAGATACGAATATTTTTTGTTTACTTTGAGTCCCTTTTTTCCGTTCTGTTATCACGTATGGAAAACACACTCTGCATGTCTCTCGCTTTTCTTTCTGTACCTTCAAGTTATCCAAGTGCATTTTCTTTTCTTCCCTTTCCTTTACTTCTGTTTACTCACTATCTATCTCTTTTTATCTGACTCATGTATATTCTGGAATGTTCTTTCTTGACCGTGTAAGTGTGTAGGTAAATACCTTTATTTACGTGAGTCTATGCTAAGCAACGTATATCAGAGAGAAGGAGAGAAATGGAATCGACAACAATGGTGTGGGTGAGTGTGGATGTTGCTTATTCTTCTTCAATCATCCACAGCCACACCCATAAGTTTCGGAAATTTTTTTAAGAAGCCTAGAAATTTACATGTTACGGGCCAATGGAAATTGTTTAGCAGAAATTTTCTTTCTACTGAGCAGTCTCGTGTTTTACTTTAATTGCTGTCAGGCTTAGGTTTTGAATATAAGTTAATATTTTTTCTGTAGTTAACTATTACGATTAGTAAATGTCAAATAATTTCTATTTGATAACTGAAACTTCCTTGAAGCCAGGATTTTTTTCATGGGAAGTGTGTTATATGATGTATATATTATTAGAATCACTAACGAACCAACGGCATATTAGACTAGCTAGATCCTTGATAAATTGTTATATATTATGAAAATAAAACAAACGTTCTTCATATAAAAGAAAACATCCACTATTCATGTCAAATGTTGATTGAAGGATCCAATAACGAACATACAACCATGGAAAATTATCGATCAACGAACTCCGTCATTAAGGAAAACAACCAAGAGAAAAGAATAACGAATTTATGTAACTGAGAATATCAAAGAAACAAAGGTATTGTAGTGAAAGTAACCAGGAAAATGTTTCTACACAATGAAAAAAGATAAAAGTACTTGCGGATGTGCATTTATGCAAGACAAGATAAATAATGGACATATTTATTTTTAATAGTTACAGTACTATCCTCCTTTATAATTTGTCTCTAGTATGTTCGATAAGACAATTGTAACATTTCAGAGATGAGATATTACAGAATACGAGTTAATCCGATCTTCACTTCAGCAAGCATTTGACAAATGCATTCTTGCTTTAACACATTAAGAATTGACATACACGAAGATTTAGCTTTTTTTGTCAAGGAACGTCAAGTAAAATAGGTAACAATAAAACAGTTTACATTCATATTTATAACAACTATTTAGATGATTAAATGGTTTTCAGTGAATGAAATTCAGATATACATATGGATTTCCTGTGTATTCCTAATGTGTGAGTAGGTCAAAAATAGAATAAATTTTTTTGTCTTTAAAATATTACATAGTTCAATAGAGTTCATCAAGTTCTAGAAAACTGTGTATATTAAATTATTTTTTTGAAACCATATTTTGAGATAAAAATTTTTAAATACTACGAATATATCTACGAAAAATTGAGTATTTTATTCTATGAAAGAAAACTTGCACATTTTCNTTAATCAGTAGCTCAAGTTCCATCGAAGTATGTTTAAAAGGGAGGAAAAAGCTTAATTTCAGTTTTTATTTGCTTTTTCTTCAAATGCTCGAGCACTTCATGGAGATATTTCTATCGAATTTGATAACATCAATCAAATATTAGAAATTCAAAATAAATATGCTGAATTAACATGGAAATATCTTAGTTATAAATATGGATATTGTCAAGCTATTCGAAGATTTATTAATTTAATTCAATGGTTTTTATCCATAAGTACTTTCATGTCATATGCACATAATGCTCCAACTTATGTTAATGATATTGAATCATTAATTGAAGAAACAGAATTAACGCTTATTTTAGATGATGTAGATGATATTGCTCAAGATGATTAATATATCTTTGCAGATAATTGTAGTTTCTATCGATTTTTCAGATGTTTTAAAAACCGTTCTGGTTCATTCTACTACTGGCAAATAATTTGAATTTCCTGGATTTTGAATGCTATTGTGTAAGAGTACCGAAAATTGAAAAAAAACAGGATTATTTGACTAAACTCGAATGAATCCGAACGATTTTTAAAAGATCAGGAAACGCAGAACCTGTTGTGAGGACATCAATGCGTTAAATTCACATTTAATATTAATATAAATTCATTCATTCTACAAGAAAATTATTCTTATTCATAATATCAAATTTCATTTACAGTAGTTGATGACTACAGAAAAAAGGAAAGAATTAATCAACGTTGCTTTTTAATGTCGAAGGAAAACATATTTTTATACTGTTATCAAATAAACAGGCTTTTAATATTGTATTAGAAATATCATGTTAATATTTTAAAGAAAAAACTTGTGTTTGTGAAAGACAAAAATATTGTAATGTGTACGCAAATAAAAACTGAAATTAAGCTTTTCCCTCCCTTTTAAACATACTTCGATGGAACTTGAGCTACTGATTAAGAAAAACAATTTTTTTTTAAATACTATTTTCTAGTAGAAAAAATCCAAAAACTGAAAGGAAGTCTTTTTTGCACAAACACTCACTATTTTCAATTCATAAAGAATTTTTTCGTTCCACTCTTTTGTTCTGCTTCTGCGACTAATTTGTTTCAGATCCAGAGCTAAAAACTCAGTATAAATATGCTATCAAATTGAATATGATCCTAAAACTCTGTTGATGGAGTGGCGATCTGAATCAGTGCTATTTACATGCTTATAGTTCTTGTTTATTAACCTTTCAAAGTTTTTTGTGTAAATCTTTCATTTCATCAAAACTAAGCTTTCATGCAATAGAATCATCATATTTTTAATCAACGAAAAAAATTGAACCGACTGATGTATGTTTCACGAATTTTGGTCACCTTTAATTTTTGGTGACTTTTTCATCCATCGTTTCAGGGTACATAGTCGAAAAACACTGAAGTTCACGGAAACAATAGACTTAGACGTCATTCGACCCAGTTTTTAACGCTGAACCTGAACAACTTAGTTGCAGAAACAGAACAAAAGAACGGAGCGAAAGATTCGTATGAATTGAAAATAATGTGTTTTTGAAAAAAAAAACGATTTCCTCTCAGTTTTTGATTTTTGTCGACTAGAAAATGCTAGTGAAAAAAACTAAAAACTTGCTTTTCTTAATCAGCAACTCAAACTCTATCGAACATGAAAAAAAACAGAAAAAGAAGAATCTTACTTAAATTTCGACTTAAGTACATCTTATAGAATACTAAAATAACAAAATTATGTATACAGTAGCAGACAAAAGCTTCTTTCCTCTCTACTATCAGATCTAAACTCTTATCAGTATCCGAGTTTTGAAATTTGTTGTGCACATACATTGCCAAGAATGTAGATCAGAAACATAATTCTATCGCGATTGCCTCAGGATAAAGAGAATTATAGTAAATGGTGTCTATCTTTGCATTAAGCTATTTAACTTGAAATTGATTGTCACATTCAATTTTGTACTGTTTTCTATCATGTTTCCTCAAATACTGACGCCTCTATATATTTCTGAATTCTCAATATCATCAATAAAAGACTCGTATCTATGCCGTTTCGTATTAGTACACAGTTTGTTTATGAAATTTGAGAAGAGTAATGCCCAAGTACAGGGATAAGTTTTCCAAGACTTTGAGCTTCATTAAATGAATTACTACCCTTTTATCGTCTTAAGAGAAGACTAAATGATTTCTGTTCAAACCAATAGTCACAATAAAATAGCGATTTTTTCATCATAGTTCTCTCTATATTTAAATAATCAACACAGAATTATGCCCCTAATCTACGTTTTTGACTAAGTCTCTCTAAACAGATATTTTCAATGCTTGAGTTTCAGAATATATACTTGCTTTTGTTAGAATATTAATTTATCGCAATGAAATGGTAAAAATATTAAATTTAACTATTTTTTCTTCAGGATGATATATGGGACTATTTACCTGTTATTCTAGTACTATGTATTGATTGTCAAGAGGCATTTTCTAACTTGAATATAAATCAGCTAACTTCTAAACCGTTCTTGTGGTTTTTATCATAAAATGAAGTTAATATAAATGAAACGATTGAAATTATAGAATAGTTCTTAGTATTATAGAAAATAAAAAACAAGCCGTCTTAAATATACTTCATTTTCTAAAATGTATAAAGTAGATTATTTGACAAAATATGTCGTACTTTCAATGATGCTGTTAATCAGAATAATTTGTGGTATAATGATGAAGAAGAAGTCGACAGACACAATCGTGAAAAATGAATAGGATTGAGATCTCAGTAAACGTGTTGACAGTTTAAACTGAACAATTCAAGAAAACTGAATCAAAGAGCCGTAGTTAAGAATCAGTTCTTTCGAACCATTCAAGTGAATATGATCTATTTTATCGTTCTATGTTGAAGATCACTACTCAACTGACTCTATAATTAAAGTCGATTCGTAAAAATTGAACAAAAGTGTGTTGTTGCCACATTTTTTCCAACGAACAGAACCTTTTTTTTTCTATTTTGCTGAATTAACCTTGATTAGTGACTAAGCTAAGCATCGATTCCTACTACGATAGAAGCAATTTATATTTGCTTTTATAGATTGAAACACTTGACCAACAACTCCAGGTCAAATAGAGAGAACTATTCCAACAGTCACAGTACCTTGATCTGGATCCGTTCAAAGTGTCTTAGATATAAGTTATAGTACTATGGGCAAATGTCTTTTGGTAGAACTTGAGGCCATTTTCTTAAACTAGGATAGCTCTGTATCTGAAGTAAATATTAGATTATTTCGAGTCTGTCACGACTTTTGGACCATACAATATCTTTGTATTGCAGTCATCTGTGAGTTGTGAATGTATAATAATTGAAGAACTGTTAGTATCTGTGTTTTATGTATTGGAAATCTATATAATTAATTCAAAGAAAGAAAATATAGATAAGGTTGCATATATACGTAACAATAAATTTGATCAGTCCAAAGCTGGGACTACCTCCTGTTGCAGTAGATCAAGTATTTATTTTTCAGTCGTACTATCTAATAAAACAGTTTGTCACATAATACCCTAGAATTCTTATCTTGGGACAGTCAGGGATATTCTTTTTTTATGTTCGACTTCTATCAGTCACACACTTATTGTTCTTGATCCTAGTTTCATGTCTGATAATTTGATACTGTATGAGAGGCAATTCTTCTTATCTCGATACGTAACACTTCTATAATGTTGATCTCGAGTACAACTTGCAAACACTCAGTCGAAAAAGAAGAACTATGAGGATAAGATAAGTAAATTAGTTTTCTGTAAATCTCAAAGCGTTGATTTTTTTTCTTCCAACTAACTACTTTGATATGAATTCTCTATATCCACTGAACTAGAAAAACACTGCGAAATGAAATACATTCTGTAGAATGGCAAAAAATGTCAGCAATTGTTCATCCAGTCGAATTTTATTTGTAATCTGAGAACTATCAATGAGAGATGAAATTATAGTCAAATAGTTAATGTTTAAAAATGATTCATTTTCAAATATTCACTATTGTCTTACATTTTTTCAATGGGATCATGTCTTTTAAATATACATTAAATATAAGTTTACTGCGCCACTTTTTAAAAAGAATATGACTTCGCAGGGTTCTACTCAATTTAGGTTGAACACTGATGTTTTCAGAAAGAAGAGAGAGGTTTTATATCACACAAATTGTTTATTTATATAGTTCTTCACTCAGTATCCAATCAATAAACGAAAACAGAAATAATTATCCACAATCTGGTCACATCACCATAAATAAACATTAGAAAACAACACTAAAACTTAAGAATTCACTTTCTAGTAATACTCTTAAATGATAAATGCTACTTTCATTAATTGATGATTCACATAACTCATATATAAGCGCTAGTAATCATCGTGCCATTGTTATGCATCACCGGTACTTTGTCATTCATTGAAAACTACGATCCTTTTTCTGCGGTTCATATGAATCGAGTTCCCAGTTACGTGTTGATCGTTTGTTTGTCTTTGTATACGTTACAATATCCTCTAGCAGACATGCTATTTCATTGATCTTTCTCCTTGCTGTGTGGTCCCAGCAACAAAATCGTATAAATATAAATGGTAATGCCAGTGTATAGTAATCATCTTTAACCGAAGAGATATCATATTGTGAAACTCCGTACTTGACCAGTACTTTATGGTACAATTCGAGAATATATGATTCGACTGAACGCGCCCGTTCACTATCGAACATTCGTAGTAAGAACGCAATATCGATCAATCCATTTGCGCGACAACAAGTTTGCCAGTCAACAATTACGAACCGGTGAGATTGGTCATGACACATTAGTACATTATTGATCCAGAAGTCACCATGTGACACAGTGTATTTTTCATTGCTGAGCTCATGAAAAAGATGTGAAAAATGCGTCGGAAGTGTCATTGCATAAGTATATGCTTTCTTGGACAATTTCGACTGAAGGAGGTCTGTGTAGTTCTTGTCAGATATTCTATTTTGGTACTTGGTATGATGATATGAGAGATTCGAGCTTAGTACTGGCAACCAAGCAAACTCCTCATATTTTAGCATTGGGTGCTCGAAAAATTCTGCATGCAGAGATGCAATTGTTGTTACCAACAAAAACAAAGTCGAATCGTCAATGGATTTAGGTTCACCTAACGCTTTGAAAGTCAAAGATAAATCTTCAAGAAGTAGTACAGTTTCGTTAGAAGTATGGTTATGTCGAGCAGCATAGTAGCAATGTGGAACTTCAACGTGAGAAATTCGTGGTGCAAGCTTCAAATAAAATTCGACCTCAATCGATGCCACAACACTATTCCAAATACCTGTCGATAGTTTTAATACCATACAGTTTGGTAAATTTGTGTCGGTCACTGACAAGTACTGAATGTTATAGAGGCAATAAAGAGAACCACCCCAACCTCGGCCTATTCCGATTCGTTTCGACATGAACGAAGTTACTTTTATTGATCTAGTTGATAACTCACAAAGCATTTCAGACAGAATTTCGGACGTCATCTCGGTAATTGTACTAGGAAACATGGTAAGAGACGATACCATTAACGGCAATGCATTTACCTGTGCACCCCAAAGATGATGTTGTATAATATATGAAGTGATACTGTCAAGTTGAGTGCATGATTGAAGTTGTTCATATGTTACTGAAGAACTGCGTGCACACGATCGAATAGCAGTAGACGAAAGATTAAGATTTGCCGTTCGAATCAAATGAAACCTGTAAAATATGGTAACGATTAGGTAGAATTATTTTAAAAAAATCACTTATACCTCTCTGGAAAGGAAGACAATCGTCGCATTTCTTCCCACCGTTTTTGATGACAATCTTCAACTATAGTAGGAGCATTATTTGTTTTGATTACAATCTCATTCAATCCACGATTCAGTACATATACTGAATGATAGCCTAGTTGAAGAAATTTGTCTGGCAATGGATAACAAAGAGCATCTTCTCCTTTTAACCAGAAAACGTCAATTCGTTCTATATCATTAAGTTGTGAGCGAACACGTGATATAAATGTTTTCATTATGACGTATAATGACGTGTGACGTGGCTGGAAAGTCTCAAACAAATCGATTATGATCCAATCGAGATTCTCGATGGCAAGTTGAATCATGGCGAGACGATGCCCAGTACCAATGCGCTCTTCTGGACTTAGTTTTCTCGCTGCATAACCAGAATGCGAGGGGGAAATGTATGCACCAATCAATTCATGTGTTCCAAGATTATCAATATACTGCTTTGCTTCTTGTAGAACATTCAGATGACCGGCATGAATTGGAGCAAAAGAACCATTATAAAAGCAAATGGCTGGAATCAAATTTGTTTTTAATAACTTTAATTGATGTCGAGGCAATTGGGAAATGTCTTTGGGTTCCAGCAGACTTCCAAAGCATGATGATGATGCAGTTTCTGATGTTGTATTAAAAGCCATTACGAATCGAATGATCAAGTTTCTATGATTATATTTCAATAGTCTTGTGCAATAACATATAAAAAAATGCTTTTTACATATTAAGTGGCTCATAGAATGATGAATCATTATATTTACTTGCTCTTATCGCTTGATTACAATGCAAAAAAACGAAGAACACCATCGCAGTTACTTTACTTTCTTCGACTTTTTCCCCAGTTGTCTCCTATATGTTTTTTTAGCAATAGCCATGTTCGAACGATTTTTAACTATTTTTCTTTTCAAAATTTTATCAAAGTTGATATGTCGAAACAAAATCTGTATTCAATCGTTTGAATGATCACGACATGGTGTCTGAAAAAAAAGCATATGAAGTCAATGTGTACTAATCATTCTATTTAAATACCAGTTTTGGCTTGTAAAAATGAATATGATCAATTGTAAAATCTCTTGATAAACGAAGCATGAAAAAGAATATGAGCATATAGAATAGAATTTTCAACATGGTAGAGCAGTAGTGAAACAAATTACCTTTACATTTGGGAAGAATTAATATTCTTCTTGTTTCATGCTTCGTTTATTCGCCTTTTACTCTAAAAGCACAATAAGGAGAAATTCACCCGTTATTCTGCGTATATAAGAGCCCAACATGCACTGTATGCTCTATTGAGCGAAAACATTGAGCAAAACCAACGATTTGTCTCTGTCAAGAATATCATCAACCAAGAATTTCAACAGATTAGAATGATAAGAAGAAAGTCTATGATGTGATTCAAGTAAAAAAGAAACCGAAGACAAAGAATGCGCGATCATTTCACCGAATGATAGTAAATAGAAAATCGATAGTAACTTGTAACGAGCTAACTAGCAAAGAGCGAACGACGGTCAACTGTCGAACGTCAACAAGATTCGATGGCCCATGATACTATTAGACACACTCAACAAAAACGTGCATGATGATCATGCAGGTCTCATTAAGCTTTCATCACTTAATGACATCTGTGAAACTTTCTTGTAATTTTCTTCTCGTCATATTTTCTGAAGAACATATGTATCACACATACTCAGCTGTGTATATCCAAAGCTACAAATTGTTTTCTGTTGTTCGCGATTACGAAGATTTTTATGAAGTAAGCAGCCTATTTAAATAAAGGAAAATATATATATAGAGCTTGAGCAAACACAGTCATGTGTCAGTTTACAATGAGATATTGTAACAGATGCTTGCAGCTCCATTTCATTCTTCTCTGCTTTTCAGATGACTACTTTTTCATGTGAAGTAAGTCACAATCCCTATACAAATAAATTTTCTATAGCTGTTTAGAAATTGATGTGCGAAACATATTCAATTGAAGCAAACATTCGATCACATTTGCCTTTTTTTCTTGATATGTATCAACATGTGTCTGAAAAACATTAAGCAAATAAAAACGATTATGTTCGACGAAACGTCATAATTAACCATCATATTAATCTACTCGGAAAACATATCGATTAGAGTGTCTTTCGAAAGAATCAAATCTTCTCGACATTGGGAAAATCTGTTCTACTAAACATCGCTACTGCATGAGGAATGAAACAAGTCTCTCTTGGTTTGATCAGTTGGTTGTCATAGATTTTTCACACAACTCGGTCGAACAGTTTGAATTAGAACAGGAAATAGCGATAATTATCGGCCAATATTTTTCTAAAAAATACATCGAATCAATTGAATACAGTATCGTTACATGGCACCAAATAGAAAGACAATTGAAACCAATACAAATGAAACAGTTGATCGATAATGTGCAGTTGCTATGCATATCGCTGGTAAAGTCAAACTTGATGAGGTTGGATTAATGAATTGACCATCGGTAATCGAGCTAATCCACGTTTGATAAGCAGCTATGCGAGTGTAACTACCGGCATAATACGGTCGAGCACAACCAATGCCACTGCTCGTTGCACCAACCAAAACCCATTGTTTGCTAGAAGTGAAAGCCATCAGAGAGCCACCAGAATCGCCTTGGCACGTGTCTAGAACAATGAAAAAAAAAGTTTAATCTCGGATAGATTAAGTAGAATCGAGAACATATACCTTTGTATGGAGCAGTAGCACAAAATTGAACTGACCAATTCGCGATCACAGGAGAACATATCGATGACCAGCGATCAACCGTTTGCATCGTTACTTGTTGAAGTGTCGACGCTGTCAATCCATTTTCACTCAATCGACCCCAGCCTACAGCCACTACCTACAAGAATTTTCGTACAGTGGCACATTCAGACAGATTTTACCACTCACTGTTATTCCAACTGGAGGCCATTCGCCGGCTGATAATGTTATGGAACTGACTGATGGAAGACAAATGGTACTGACACTCGGATCAGTCATATTCAATGGAGTTGACAGATAAAGAAGAGCGATGTCATTGACATACGTAGATGGAGAATAGTGCGGATGGATCTTGATTGCTGACACCGATAAAATCTGACTGCCAGTCAGTTGCTCATTGGAACCAACGTAAACAGTGATTTGACTGGCATTGACTCCTCTAACACAATGAGCTACTGTAAGAATCCACGAACCCGCAATGATTGATCCGCCGCAGAGCGAGTTCTCAATACGCAGCAATACAGTCCAATCCAAGGTCTGAACACCAGCTGCTTCTCCTCCAACAATCTTGGTCAATATTGCTGATTTGGTCGAACAACCGCAAGGAGCACTTGAATTACATGAGTATGTTGTTGGAAAAGTTGATCCTATCATCATCAACAACAGAATTAAACTAAGAAACTTCATCATATTTGCCTCTTGTGTTTGTCGAGCAGAAAAATCACATGAAAGAAAAAGACAAGAATGAAAACATCCCTTCCCTAGCCCTATTCTCCATGATGTTTTGCATTTTTTCTCTTCTGTTAATAGATCTTTTCTTCTGTGAACATAAATTAAAAAAATCTATCTAGGAGTTCTCCAGTCGTGGTCTCATGACTGTTCGTGTGAATCCAGTTCGTTACTGTGCCTGACGTACGGTGAAGTCAGTTTATGGCTGAACAGCAACAACCAAGTATCTTTTAATGAATTTTCTCTTATCACAACAAATAGACAGACCTAATTTTATTCTGTATTCTCCGTGAAAATTTGAATTTTCAATAGTGATTTCAAGTGTTGCGGATTATCATGAAAATCATTATTCTAAGGATGAACTAAAAATTGTTCATCGTTGAAAAAATGACATGTACATATTGGTTATTGAGTTTTGACATGAAAACAGCATAATTTTTGTAAAAAGTTTTTGAAGCAACAATTTTTATTGATTATTTTCTTAGAGTACTATTCAAGTGTAACGACCAAGTAAACTTTTTGAAAGCTCATCAATAACTGTATGCAACTATATGCTTGTAATATTTTTTTTTATCTCACATTTGCAGAAAAGATAAATATATTCGTTTTATGCTCTATGGACATCCTCATATTTCGGGCTCATTCGTAGATCTTCCGAAGGAACAATTAGTATAATTTTATGTTTATTAAATTAAACATTCTCTGAAGAAATGGCGCATCATCCAACTGTTCATATTTCGTTGATGAATGTTCATCGAACTTGTCGGAACGTCTGTTAACCGAAAACTGGGCCATCAATTGTTGTTTCAATCTTTCAGCTGTGCTACAACATATTTAATCGAACAACTTACTCTCAGTTATGAGGACTCAAAGACACGTATTTATTTGATGGAAGTATGTAAGAAGACCTTGCACATGGTGATATAACGACCGATATATGAGTCTATCGGGGTAGTCGACTTCGATCGTTTTCTCTTTGCTTTTTCTTTCGCGTATAGCCACGGGCAAAAGTGTCATATAATTTAATAGCGAAAGATAGAGACTGAAACCCTATGTCACTGTGAAGCTTATTCTTTTCTCTACAATAACTCCTTCCTCAATGCTTTTCACCACGCAAGAGAACTGCGGATGAATTCGAAAACCTAGGAAGGCGATACCACACAAATCAAATGTCTCTTTCGTATATAGAAATTACTTCGCTCGATCTCGTGATGTGTTCTAGAAGAAAACACCAAAGGATTATAATTATGCATATCTTTTTCGAAGAAAAATAATTCTCAGATTATGTCAAAGCAGTGATTTTCACAACGACACTCCGGCAAATTTTAAATGCCAAGCGAAAAAGCAGGCTTTTCTAGAGAGCATAGAAAGATGCTAAGGCTATCTATTGACGAAACAAAACAAAGTATATTTATAGCTTTTTATTGTTAAACCAAAAAAAGGAGAATACTACGTTGATGTCCGTTTACTAATCTAAAGAAAGTCGAATAATCGCATAATTCATTAATTATTATTTCTGTGCCGAAATAAACTTGTAGGTGACATAAATATGAGTTCATCAGAAATCACATACCTGTGAAAGATAAACTGTTGTCACTAATACTGCGTGGACTCAGTTTCGCTGCAACTACTACTATAACAATGATAGTGACGACGATAATCACTGTAGCTATGGTACAAATAATACAACGTTTTTGATCACAACAGTCACAGCAACATTTACAGTGTGGCGTCGACGACGTTGATTTTACGGAGAAGACTTTTGATTGATGTCGTAGTCCTACCGATATGGGATATATTTGCATTTGATCTCGTTCTGGCATGTTACCTATGTTACTTCGTTCCAACACATTATCAATAGTAATGTTATTAACACCGAACGCCTCTCTTATGAATGAGCCTGTTAGATTGTCAGTAATAGATCGCGTGGCTTCCTGACACTCGTACATAGATCCATTACTAGCAGTGGCATGCGCGTAGAGAGGATTGGCTGTATCCGCCCTAGTACAACCATCATGAGACTGTTGTGCCATCAGATCACCGATTTGATCAAGCGAGAACTTGAACTGTTGTAGCCGTTACTAAAATGCTGAAGATTGAAAAATGATGAATGCATGGTTTACTTTGATTTTGTTGCAAATGGAATTTTGTTACCTGAAAAATCATACCTACCTGCAGCGACATGCTTCTGCATTGCTCATGAAAGTAAAATTAATTAAGATGACAAGTTCGCAAATTTATTGTGACGCAGTTCTTTTCTTTTTCTCTTCATTCTGTCATCTGCACCTTGATGTTTACGTACACATACCTATAATAGCATGCCAATGGCAAAATGAAGCAAGAGATTTTTATTTGAACGGTACACGATGACAGCGTCACCGAAGCAATTGAAAGCAGTGGACATCGTGATGGAGGTAAGAGTGATTGTGGGTGAATGGAATACACTTATACACAGCTACAACCTAAGTGGATTAGACTGATTGAATGTCAGATGATAGGATATGGTACCTCCCCTCATTGATCATCCACGCTCTTATAGACAAGCTTTCTACTTGATTTCTGCTCTCTTCAGATTCGAGTTATCACATGTATACAATTAAGCATCAGGATCCGCAAAAATCGGTTTCTTAATATAGTACAGGCTGCGTCACATTTCAAGATACTGAGTATGCAAATACTATTTTTATGGAGTGTTAATTAACTAGAGAAGTCTTGGAAGACATTTGATTTTCTTTGCACCATTATTAAGATGTTGATGTGAGTTTTGATGTAAATTTCTTCCTCACTCATAACCCGACAACTATATCATTGTATACTCTTGTAAATACTTCGCGAAAAACGACACAAAGCTAATTTATATCGAATAAATTTCATGAAAAGTCTATTTTTTTTTAGAGTGTAGCCCATTGCTACCATCAGATTTTTAGTGACTTCATGGACACGCTTCAAGTTCATACGCTTTTTCCTTAGCTTGAAAAAACTATTATAAATCAATTAAAATAATCTTTTTCAAGAATGAAGTTTTTATGAAGAAAATTCTAACTTCTTTTACAGATCACAATATAAATCCACAATTTCTTTTCATTTCAAAGATCCATGTTTCGCTCAATTTTCGTTCGAAAAGATTGATTTCTGTGATTACAAAACATCACAATCATTGCTGTCGAAAGAAAGGTTTTTTTGACATGTGAGTGCGTTTTTTCGTGTAAAACCCGAACAGACCAAGATTCTGAAATTCTGTCCAGACTAATGTTTGAGCATTGAAAGGGTTCGATTTATAACACCAAGTCCCAATACTCTTTTGGATTACGCAGTCTAGTAAAATCTTGATGCATTCATACTAAGCATTGTCTAAATTATGACTGCGACTAGATTTCCTGGACATGTTGGTTTGTGAGTTATTTTTAATCATCAAAGTCCTTGATCTTCATTCCAGAATGCTTTTACCTTCCAAAAACCTTTTCAGTGTCTATAAGCTCGACTAAACGAAGAATGTGCAGTTTTAAATCGTCATTCTTCATAATAGCTCGAAAGGAAATAAATGAAGTATACAAAATTGCGAATAAGACATGTGCTTTCATTGTGATACACTTGAAAGGGAAATCTTCATCATTCTTACTTATTTGATTGATTATAAGGTGCGAGGTTGGGCCTGTGATTTAAGTTGGATTTGTTTAATAGGCAAACAGGCGAATCATACGGACACACATAAGCAGATCCGTCTTCATCCACATCCAACTCATGCGCTCATTTCATACTTCGTCGCTTTTCCGTCACCCTATTTTCTCTCTAGTAATCCTATCGTTTTGTAAAGATTCCGAACAGCTTTTGGACAAATAGTTGTTGCCATTCAAGCGATGATCCATTTTTGGACAATATCGGTCGAAAGATCTGTATGGGGAATTACATCTGTGGTACCCTACTGAACCACATCTCCATTCTGTTGTTACCGAGCAACCTTGTAATACTCAAAGCTAATTACCAAAAAGGTCAGAAAGTCATGCTAGAGAAGCACAAATCCAAGAACTTGATGATTATTAATTAACGAATTCAACGTGTGAAACATATGACCACAATAAAAAACAAATCACTGTACTGTTGCCTGAATAAGCGAATAAACATCTTCCAGATCAAATGCAAGAATTGAGAAGGGCTTGTTATTGATAACAGTTGAATAACAATCATACCTCACATCTACAAATAGCCATTACGACTCAATAGCATAGCTGCCGAATTTACTCATAGCCTTACGTGTATCTTAAGTCCCTAACTATGCCTTTGATGCACAAACAAATAAAATCAAGCAAGATATTTTTTCTATGTAGGCTTGATGCAAACATTTGCCTTCGTCACGAGTTTATTTTATTTGTCTCAATCAAACTGATTCAAATAAAACGGAAAGAGATGTTGTCGTTCGATCTCACACAGGAAATGTACAATTCACGCATCGAAAATATCCATCATTCACTGTTTATTTTCAATAACCATTTATTATTTCAAACGCTACACTCGTTATCACGCTCGAATTGATCTTTAACTTTTCTCTGTATTGTTCAAAAAGGAATAAAACATAGTATCGAAAGAAAAGAAGTCTCTAATATTGAATCGACTATATTATTGATTAAGAAGCTACATGATTGATCTAATTTGTCCATTTGTGCATCCAACCTTGTACTTGTTCGTACCAGGCAAGAGAATTAAGTGGATTTAGTATCCAATGATTTTCGGTATGAAAATAGAGCAACCGACTCTCGATTCCACGACGTTGCAAAGCGTTAAAGGCACTTATTCCTTGAGTATCTGGAACACGATAGTCTCGAGCACCGAGAGTAATTAGCATTGGTTGGGTCCAATTTGCAACATGATTTACTGGATTATAACGTTCGTAAGCATCGGGATTAGCCCACGGAGTGTAGCCGCCTGCATCGTTTTCACTGAACCATAACTCCTCTGTGGAATAACCCATGGCTCTCATATCAAACAGACCATTATGAGAAATAAGTGTTTTGAAACGACGACTCATTTCTGGCTGTCCAGCAATCCAATAGATCATATATCCACCATAGCTAGCGCCCAATGCCACGGCTCTGTCCGGATCAATATAAGGAAACTTTTTCAGAGCATAAGTAAGTCCCAATTGAAGATCTTCAAAAGGTAATGAACCGTATTCACCTATAATACTATCTGTAAAATTCTGTCCATATGAATCGGAACCATGAAAGTTAATAGCAATGACAGCATAGCCTTGAGAGGAATATGTTTGAAAGTTCCATCCAAAGCCCCATACATCGTCCCAACTACTCTGTGGACCACCATGAATAAGAAAAGCAAGTGGAGCTCGTTTGCCAGTACCACTCGACGGCGGCACATGCCATCCCCAAACTTTGTCACCCCGAGCACCTGAAAACGAAAACGTCTCAGCCGTTGGACTTATTTTCACTTTGGTCAATAGAGCTTTGTTATGATCAGTGAGGGATCGCATTGATCCATCTGACGAATATAAATAAATATTGATTGGCTCGACGAAACTTTGATGAGTGAAAACAAACATTCGACTATTAATAGGATGAATATTGACATCGCGCGATGTACCAGTACTGACCAGACGAGTGAGTGATTCATTTGTGAATAAATCAAATAAGTGATAGATGACATTTCGTGCTTCTTCACCAAGTTCAAGAAAAAGAGATTGACCATCAAGAGACC
>CAJNSZ010000601.1:0-49209 GCA_905329745.1 Rotaria sp. Silwood2
TAAAGAAAAACTAATAAAAACAATAAAACATATTTTTGAAAATGGTGGTACAAGAATCTATTGTGGTTATGTCGATGATCCAAGGTAAAGAATAGAAATAATAGTTATTTATTATTAACTTTCATTGGTTTATTTAGAAATACTGATAACTGTTGGATGGAAACAACAGGTAAAAATACTGAAAAAAACAAAACAAACTCAACATGACTTTGAGATATGAGTACGATTAGAGGTGTAAGCTGGCCAACTGAGATGCTAAGAATCAAGTGATTCAGCCGCACCGTCGTCTCCGTGACACTAAAATCGATGTTTGCTTTTTGGAAAATTTCTGACATCCTAAATCGGTTTTTGAAGATGTTATCCTCTAGTTTCTTGTCAATAGGCTCTCTATCATTGTTTTGTCTCTTTTTCATTTTAAAATCTCTCGAAATTAAGAATATTTGTTTAAAAAATTCATCGAAGAATTTCAGCGATCACCACCGTTCCAATCAATGCATTGACTTCCATCTATAGGTTTTGTCTGTGTGGATGAATAGAAAATCCAAATCTACATCCTGTTCATGTCAGTTTGGGTTCAACGATGAAAACTCGTTTAACATATCGATTTTATATGAAAATTTCTTTGCTTTATTTTTCTAGCATATAATTTTCACGATGAAGATAATGAAAATCTTGCATTAATCAATGTTCAAGCTGGTGATGACGCAACACATGCTTTTTGGCACGATCTTGATCCTGAATTGCCATTATTTGCAAGTCATGCTGATTTTCTTAGACGAGTTGCTTATTTACATAAAGCACATTGGTGATAAAAGAATTCGTTTCTATATGTTTTTGGTATATGTATTGTTTTATTGTGATAGGTTTTTTTTTTCTAATATGCATAAAAGAAAAAAAAAACCAAAAAGAATATATGTAGTCATATTATTGTTCTGAACAAAGCCTTGTTTTGCTTCTAAATATTGTTCATGTGAGAATGATTATTTAACTTTCATGTTTTTATTTATCTATATTTGTCTTGATGTGATAAACTAACGTTGATAGAAGCTTGAAACTTTGTTGAATTTTCTTAATTATATTGTCTTAAGTATTTTAAAAAGTATAATTGACCACTAATGAAAGTTTTCAACATGTAAATACAAAATCAACGATGACGCAACTAAACTCACTAGGTGCTTGTTTTGTAGAAGACAAAACAATATTTGAACTACTGCAAACAAAATTTGGTGTCGTACAAAAATTATCAACTCTGTATGCAAAGATGTGGATAAGTGAAGGTAACGGAAAAACCCTCAATCACATCTACCTTTCTTTTTTTTATTTATATATTTTTCTGTACGTTATTGTTGCTATTTTACTGTATTTATTTATTCATTTATGACATTCAATAAACTTATCCTATAATATTTACATGATATGAATTATCTGTTTTTATATACTTAGGGCACATTATAAGTGCTAGCGGAAATATTTTAATTCTCTGTATGAGAATAAAAACAATACTCTACATTTCTCTGAGATTTTACCATTCTTCAACTAATACTATAATAATGAAATTTCAATACGAACTGTTTGCTACGATATGTGACGGTAATATTAGATTACATTTTGTCTTCGATGCGTAATCTCTTTGTTGTTCTTCTCTCTCGTTGTGCTCGTCTCTTCTAATACTTAGCTGCCTACGCAGATTACGGTTTTCATAAAATGATATCAGTAGAATAAAAAGAGAAATACAAAAATGAAGTTATCAAGTTTCTTACTTATTCGATTTAATCAAACAAAAACTTAGCAATCGAAACAGGCTTCATATATTCTTTGAATAAATAGAAATATAAAAAAATATTCAATAAATAAATGCAATAATAGCAATTGTGTATGAATCACTAGGACAATTATTTAGAATATTTAATGAAATAAAGACTTGATGAACTTGTTTGCGTATGTTATTTTTTGTTTTATCAACATCATTTTTCTATAGCGTAATAGTTATAGATAACGAGCTATTAGAATTAGTCTCAAACTAAGTTCTGAAGAGACTTCAATAACATACTTTATTAATTGAATGATTATCTGGCATTTACTTCATTGAAAAAAAAAACATCAGCAACAGTACGCAAGAACATAACATTTAATAGTATGCTTTTTCTTCGCACGTTCTCTACAATTGATACCAGTCAAACAATCATCTGTGTATTCTTTCAAACGAAATTCAAGATAAAGACAAATGTAAACAGACTAGCGTAGAAGGACGAGTTTGGAAATTGTATATATATATATTTTTTTCTTTGGTTCTGAATGGAAAGATTTTATTAGGAATGTATATTATCTCAGGTGAGGCGTTCTCTAAATGAACATCATATGGTAAATGAATATTCTATAGAATTATGTGTAATTTACGCTGATATGTCTCTCCTCTCTCTTAATTGCGTATGTAAACGTATGTTCTTTGTGTAAACGATGCTATTAATTATGTGAGAAAGCTGAATAAAGCGTAGCTTCATCTTCGTTAGTACTTCTTTTAATAAAAAATCATCACATGTGGCGATCCAAGATAACGAACTCTTGCATCTCTCTGTTTATAGTCAATCATTTCAATATTGAACCAAAATATCTTTCTTGTATCGTCATGTGTTTTCAACAATGAGAACTCAAACCATAATATATCGAAATCTGAATCTTAAATCTGAGAGAAATGCTTTGGAAGTCTTCTTCATCTACTATCTGGTGATTAGCCTTTTCACTTCCATGTTTTCATCTGCATCGCGTATATCAATAGATATCCAACGTCACAATTTGTATCTATCTTTCTTCGACAATACTTCTATCATTTATACTACAAAGTTACTGATCAATGACAGCTCAAATAAACGGTCTGTCGACCAATCGACCACATAAATGTGTGACAAATTACAAACACAACCGTTGACTATCAACTTTATCTCGTACTGACTCTCGTGTTAAACTGTTACTTTTTTCTTTCGTTATCAATTATTGTTGTCGACGTATCCCTTCAGTATTGCTGGTATGCCATATGCAACCTTTCTGAAATGTATCAATCTAACTACAATATTGACTACTATTATCGACGACTTTTGCAAACCCTTTGACATCTATGACTAGTTGTTGTTGATTGCCACTCTATTTCTCATAATTTTTTTCTTCTTAGCTTAACGATTTTATTTCTCTGATATAAACTTTTATGACTTTTCTTCTTTGTATCTTAGGAAGCTGAATAAAGTGTTATTTTTTATCTCTGTCAGTACTTCTTCTATTGAAAAATCGTTACATTATAAAGTTGTTCAAGTAACTTGCTCGTTTGAGAAAACAAATTGATGGATAGACTGATAATAAATAAATGTAATCAGGATTCTATTCAACTATTTTATTCATTTCAAAGAACAAATTTAGATTTTGTTCAATTATTCAATTAAAGTTTAGAAATAAGTAACTAACTTTCATACTTCAAGATTGAAATAGCTGCTAGCTGTCCTCGAATATGTCATTATTATATAATTGATGAATATATTAGTAATTTCCATTAGTATTCTATTCAAGCATGTATTTTTTCAGTTAAAAGAAAAACTTTGGAATTACTATGGAATTAGCAAATATGATACTAATTTGATACTTTTCAAATAGTTTCATCAATCTACAACAAAAATAAAGAATGTGAATCATTCTTTGATGGATATTTTAAGGGTAGATGTAAAATGCTCACCAATAGGATTCTATTTAATATTTATTTATTTCAGCAAAGAAAACACAATTGAAATACTGAATATAATAAATTGATATGTGACTAGTAGATATGCCAAATGAATTATTGATTTCAATATATTGTTAGCTTAAACAATACATTCCAATTATTATTTTGTTTAAATATTCTTCTTCATCGTCGTAAAACAGTTTGATTTATAACTATAATCGAATGTCATTGAAGAAACTAACAATTGAAAAGAATTTCCAATATTGTACTCAATACCTTGCATTTGATAACAACATTATTGATTAATATAAGTTGAGTGATATTGAAATGAATTTTATTTTTGATAAACAACCACTGAAATATGTGTATCCTACCAATAATCCATTTAGATCTTTTAGTTAAATTATTTATTTTTTCATTTTAGATGATTTTAACAGTTAATTCAACACAAGAAGTTCTTTTTTACATTGTAAAATTATCGATTTTTCATTTTAACGATTAAATTCAATAAAATGTTTTTTTACAGCACATATATATTCAAATAAAGATATAAAAGTTCCTAAAAAAAAACAACATGATAAAAGATGAAAATCAGATATGCAACGTTGTGGAAACTTTTAACAAATCCTACAAGAATCGTGACTTTAATATTGGAATGTAAAGTCATACAAGATCGTAAAGAGAGATTTCTTAACCTGGACAAATACTCATAACTATTCTTCTTTTACAATGAAGTGATTTTGTGTTTGGATGAAAATTGGATAACTTATATTTTATGTTTAACACTGCAAACAACTAAGTTGTTTTATTTTCTTAGATTATATTTTGTCTTTGATGTGTGTCCTCTTTGTTCTTCTTCTGTCTTTTTTTGTATCTTCTCTAATACCTAGCCACCAATATATATGCTAGGCTATAAAAAAAGTTGCGTTGGTAGAACAAAAAAGAAATATAGTAAGAAGTTCATCAAATCAATATTTAATCGATTCTCTGGATCTGATAGTATGTGATTTTGTAGTTGTTCAACTTAATCAAACAAAATCTAAGCGATCGAAACGATTCCAAATCGTTGCTTCGTATTGTAAACGAGTTTATGAATTCTTTTTATAAAGAAGAATATATAAAATGTTCGATAAGTGAATTCCACGAATGCAATTGAGTATGAATGACCAGGACAATTATTTTGAATATTTAACGAAATAAAGACTTGATGAACCTGTTTTTATGTTTTTGTTTTACCAACATCGATTTTTGTGTCGTTTTATAGGTATAGACAACTGGGCATTAGAAAAAGAAAGAGATTACTTATTGAAGATAAAGTGTGATCTAATAGTATCGTCACATACTAAAATAAACAGATCTCATTAAAATTTTATTATTATCATATTAGTTGATGAATAATAAAGTCTCAAGCCATATAAAAAGAAAGTTTCTCTTAGACTTTTATAAGGAACTGAAATTCTTTCGTCAGTACATTTGATAAGGTTTAAGTATATAAAAACAGACAATTTTGGCATTAATCATGTTGGTTCTTCAGAAATTAGGATAATTCATGTAACGCAGATATTATATGATAAGTTTATTGAAAAGCACAAACAAATAAATACAAAAAATATATCAATGAGAAAAAACAAGGGTGAATTCACGTTAGAATTATCCCTTCTTCTTCTCCCACACCCTTTGTAAACTTCGTATGTACTCATTTGACGCTTTCATTAATAACCTATCATATATTAGCAATATTTACAAAAAAAATTCAAAAGTTCAACTATTTTCAAGCGTCCATTAACGTTAATTTATCATATTAATCGAAATAAAACTAAATTATAAAAAAACCAAATTAAATGATCATTCTTATATTAGAAATATTTAGAAAGTAAAACAAGATTTCGTTTAGAGCAATCAAACTACTTTGCAGGGCATTGTCAATCTGAAGAAGAACCGTATTTTTAACCCTTTATCTGTGAGTAATTCATATATGAGTCACAATATTTTCTGATATATTAAAACTCATAGACTCAAATGTGATATCAGTTTTCATGAACACATTTATTAGACACTGTTTCGGTGTAATGTGAGTTATAAATTTTGCTATTCTAATAATGAGTAACGTATACTAAATATAATACAGCTGACTCCTACGAGAAAATTTGTTCCATTGGAAGTTAAAAAAAATGAAAGAAAAAAGGAAGGCCATCTTTAGAAAATCTATTGAGACACACTGCCCGATACTTCCTATAACTAATTCAATGTTATTCAGCTGAAGACAAATCTGAAAAAAAAAAACAAAGAGGCAAAGCTGCCATGTCTACAGTAATATAATAACAGGTTCATAAAAGAAAGAATTAAGACAAGAAATGAATGTGTTGTACCTTGTTTTGAACTGTATCATACATTGAAAAACTTCTAAACACGCTTATTTATAATAAATTTTCATAAACTAGAAATATAGATTAATTTACGATCAAACATACAGCAAAAGAGCAAGATTAATTTTCTTTTAAAAAATACTCCATTCCTTAATTACTTTCATTGCGGAAAACAAACTAGTAAATGTTTATGAGGAGTTATGTGGATCATGTCGAAGCATTCAAAAGGAAATAATGAAAAGCCACTCCTCCAAAAAAAAAAACTAATAATCAAAAGTACTTTTTCTAAATTATATTCGTTCTCGTTGTTTTTCTTATATGTATAACAGAAAACAAAAACTCTGCCAATTAAATTATATATCTATATATATGAAAACTTACTGTTGTATCACCAATGTGCTTTATGTAAATAAGCAACTCGTCTAAGAAAATCAGCATGACTTGCAAATAATGGCATTTGAGAGTCAAGATCACGCCAAAAAGCATGTGCTGCATCATCACCAGCTTGAACATTGAGTAATCCAAGATGTTCATTATTTTCATCGTGAAAATTATATACTATTAGAAAAAGAAAACAAAGACATTTTCTTATAAATCAAAATTTTAAACGAATCTTTATTTTTGAATCGAAACCGACACGAGTAGAGTGTGAGTATGGGTCTTCACTTCACACGCACTCATATCCCGAAATCATGCTCTAGTTAATTTTAATATTCTTACCTGTTGTTTCCATCCAACTATTATCAGTGTTTCTAAATAAATCAATGAAATTAATCATTAGGAACTATTAATTCTACCCTATACCTTGGATCATCGACATAACCACAATAGATTCTTGTACCACCATTTTCAAAAATATGTTTTATTGTTTTTATTAGTTTTTCTTTACTAGATTCATCCATATCGGGAAAATTAAGTACTTCTTCATGAAATTCACGTTGTAATGTATCAGTAATTTTTTCTTTTTTATCAACCATACCACCTGGTATAGCGTATTCACCTGTATCTCTTCGAAGTATACAAACAAATTCTAATATTCCTTTTTTAGTATTTGGATGAAATATTTTTCTTCCATTTCTATCACGTTTCCATCGAGTTACAATTGGATCAGCAGCATGATTTGGACCAAAATGACCTAAGAAGTTTTTAAAAACATATAAATAAAATTTCTCTTCATTTTTGTATTTTGATTATTAAAATTTACCAAGATATCCTCGTCCTGTGATTCCTGTTCGTCCACATGGATTTTGTGGTACACGTCCAACAATTTTATAAGGTCCATGATAAGATCTTCGATCACATAAACGATCATCTGAATTCCATGGTATTTCTACATTTGAATCTTGTCGTGGATCACGATCAACATATTCTTTAGTTGATGTACGAATTTTTTCTGATGTAAATTCAATTGGATGATAATCAAATGATGTTGACCAAAGTACTTTATCATTTGGTACAACTGTTCGAATAATTGTTGGTTGTTCTTTTGTACCAGTACGTGTAAATTTTGCATAAATACATGCGTCAGAAGATTTCGATTGATCACAGTGTTGACCACAATTACGACATTTGTGATGTATTGGAATTTCAATTGATACAGGTTCAGTTATTCGTGTTCCCAAACGAATACCCGCACACGAAAGAAGATGACCCATTTCTTAAAAAAATTGCTTTTTTTAGTACAGCAGCAAGTTTGATATGATTGTCATCTGAAAGTATATTGTATACATATATATATATATATTGATCCGCCTGCGAGTATTATTCTTCATGAAGTGGACGAAAAGCATTTTTGTTCTTACCCCCACTATTACTTCAGTCTGTTGAAAATTTTATCATTTGTTTTAGTTTCTTAAGCACTCAGGTTACCATAACATTGGTCTATGTTTTCGTTTTTACCTATTGATGATAACACAATTCACGGTAATTAATGAATGATAGATGATTTCAATCGATTCATACAAGGTATCTAGACGTCGAAAAAAAAAAATCAACTTTTTTTTTCCCTTCCATTGACGCTGATTCATCATATAAACATAATTGTTTTGTTACCCTTTTTATACAGAAAACGTGTTGCTCAGCAATAGAAGGAAAGAAAAATAGTGAAAAAGAAAAAGACGAAAGTAATAAATTTGATCTAAAGGAAACAAGCAATATTGCATAAGTATATTTATTAGACCAATACGATATTTGCTTCGTTTATTTTTATTTATTTTATACATCTTGTGCATGTATATCACAGGAATAAGAAGGCATAGATATATAGAATAATAAACCTGCGCATACAAAAAACACAAACAAACAAAAAAACGAAAAACAAAATTTGTTTTTTGTAGTGTTAAACAAAAAAAATGTGAGTTATCAAGTGTACATTTTGTTAGAATTAATTCAATCCTCATCCAAACACAAAATCAATTTATTGTAAACGAAGAATAATAATGAATATTTGTATTTGTATACTTTATTTGAAAAAAAAAAAAAAGATGAAAATAGCAGCCAGAACAAAAGAAAAAAAAATAATATTAATAAGAAGTCAATCCTCTTGTGTGATCAATGACAGTACTGCCCAGTTATATATTATTGGAATATCGCAATAAAAGAAAAAAAAAGAGAAAGCGAGATATAGGTGAGCAATAAATCGAAATTCTTCTTATTTATTAAATGCTGAAACAACAGCCCACATAATATCCATTTTCGATTCATATTTGCTTGATTCTTGATCAGGATCGAGATCGAGTAATTCACGAACATGTTTCATTGCTACTTCATAATCTTCATCCGATAACGAAGTGAATGCATTTTCAAGAACATCTTTTTTTTAGAAAAAAAAAAAGAAAAAATGGAAATTATTTTAAAAATTTATCTTATTTGATTACTTACCACTTGAATGTGCCAAATAGATAATTGCTAATATACGTTTATCCATACGACGTGGATCATTTGGCCAACGTGATAAAACACTATCTTGAATTTTTTTTATTAATTTTGTTTTATGTACGTTATCATTAAGTGGATGTGTTGTCATATCAAATAGAAAAAAATTTTGTTTTTCAGTACTACATATACCCTTATCAACGAGATTCTTTGCCAAACGTTCACGAACATTTCGTAATTGATATTTTAATTTTAATGGATTCCAACATTCACCTAATAGAAAAAGAAAATAGTACAAAAATAAATAGAAATGAAAAATTTTATTTTTCTATAATAGCGGGTGCCACATAATAAACGTAAAAAAAAATGTTTTCTTCTTTTTAGGATACTTCTTAACATATTAGAGACTTCATTTTATGCTCATTTGATAGAACACAAAAATATTTTTTTTTATCAGCACAAAATTTAAATGATGAACATCGACTTAATCGTCTAAATAGGATTTCCGGTTTGTGTGAGACTTTGCTCATGCGAAACGATGCTAAAAGTATAAAAATTTAGCATCAATGGATAGAGAATTTCATGCTCTCTACTTCCACGATCTTTTCAAGGTTTCTACTATTTTTATTCAGAAAAGAAAGACTTTGAATCAACATCTAGTAGTGTTTTGAGACACATTCTGGAAGACTATGTTTTCAAAAGCGATACTTGGGCCACGACACATTTGTTCTCATGCCGTCGGGTTTTGAATAAAATGATACCATTGCTAAATTGAAGAGTCGAAACATTAGATTATGTCGAATTAAAAGAAAAGAACAATTATGTTATTAGGCCTGAAAACTTTTTTTTCTTTTTGACTGTCGTTGTTAGACGATTGAGGAGATGTTCATCTATTAAATTTTATGTCAATAAAAAGAAATTTATTTGAAAAGACAAATATAGTAGTTTTATAGAGCAGGAAATTCCCTAACAAATAATCCTAAAATGAAGTCTCTAGTACGTGTCATATGATTGAATGAATTATATTAAAACAAGTAAATCAATTCCTGCAATAAACAATATTTCATACGAACTCAAATTAGGTGATCTTGTTCATCAAGAACGTCTTAACAAAAGGATTTTATTTATTCATTATTATACAATTGAAAACAAGAGTTTTTTTAAATTAATATATGACATTCAATAATTTCTTTGCTATTATTAAAATGTATTTCTTCGTTTATTTCAAATGTACTTAAAATGTTTAATTATAGTTGGATGTTCGCCTACACCTGAATAAATATTGCATTATAACAACTATGAATTTAGATTTCTTTTCTTTACTTATTCATAATTTAATTAGATATACATTTTTTGTAAATAACACAGGAATAAAACTTGTAATAGGATTATATGAACCCATAGATCAGTATTTTATCCAGCGTGAGAGATGAGTCTGTTTGAAGATCGGGTTGACCCTTCCAGAAGAGGAAATCTGGATAATACACTGCTACAAATTACATACAAAAGTTTCGTATCGATCTCTCTTTATTAGAAAATTGAAGTGTTTGTCCCGATTATGAGTTCTGAATTAATTTGATATAATTCTATTTCTAATATTTCTGATTGAGTTTTCTTTTTATTTCATATCAATTAAAATAAAAACCGTTCTTGTCTGTCTTTATGCTACCGACAAGCCTCTTATAGTGAAACATAAAATTCCTGTTTATCATCATAAAGAAACTTCTCAGTGTAGAAAAATTTCTAACTATTCATTTTATCGTATGAGTTTAAATACAATAAAGAAAAAGAATTTACTTTAAAAAGAAATCTGATCTACATACCGCTAAGATATTCAATCCAACTTTGTACTGTTTCTTGTGGTTGTGTTTCTTTAATATGTCGTAAAGCTTCATCAAGTAAAACATCACCTGTAGCTGTATCATCAAGTAACATAACTTTTCGATTAGCCAATGCTTTACGACGTGCACCAGTTTTTTCTAATTCAACACGACCACGAAAGCCTAATTCAGTTAAAATACAACCACGTAAACCTGATGATATACAATCATTCCAAAATGATGTATAACCCTGAGAAAAGAAAAAACAAAATACAAATTTTTTTATTTTAAATATAATTATCAACAAACTTCTCGATCTTTAAGTCCAAGTAAAAGTACTTCTTCCATAAGTGTAAGACGTGTCTCCTTATCATCATCATTATCACGTTCATCATCTCTATCGCGATCATCACGATCATTTTGATTTGATTGGGATATACTATTAGTAGCCGATTCATTATATGTTCCACCACTACCTGTCGTCGATGACAATTGTGGTTTACGTCTTGTTAACGATGTCATATTCTTTTAATTGATTTATTGTTCTAAAATTGTAATAAATATATAATCAAGGTCAGTAAGCTAAAATATGAGTAAATCATATAAATAAATCATTACTGTGAAAATATATCGCAACATAATCAAAGTTCAAATAGAAAAAAAGAGAACTCATATGATAATCGTTTTGGATTTGTTTTTTTTTTTAATGACATGTGTATGAAAGGAAACGTATGGATATGTATGTTTGTTTTTGTTAGCCCTGAGATGATTCATAAATTGAATATTAATTCATTTAGTTCATGATTTTAAAAAAGTAATGAAAATTTATTAGAAAATGTTTTTTTAAATAAATATTTCTTAATATGTAAGACACACAAGAAAGTATAGGTATGATTGGTTGGTGGCGCCATCTGTAGGAAAATAGAAAAATGTTGAGAATACTCTAGGTAATTTCGAAATTATTCATTTCATTGATTAATAGAACGAAAGAAAACTATTTCAAATTTTTGTATAAAGTATTGCTCGCTAAAGAAAAAATTTTTTTACGTCTTGAGTTGTTTCGAAGTCAATGAAATCAAAACAATTCACTTCATAGCTAGTTATGCGATTGCTTTTTTTTACTTCAAAAAAAAAAACTCAATCTTATCTATATTGCTCAGATATAAACTTAGGAATATCTGTTCCGAAGATATATTTATTACATGTCAATAAAATCTACATGATGTATGAGTAACGGAACGAAAAGAAGACTATATATATGATCATCGAAATGAAAAAGCTTTTAATACAATTCCTATGAATCCTTCAACTCTTCTATCATAATCCGTAATGTTGTTCATCCTCAAAGTGAAACAGCTGATTTTACCATTTTCCAGATTGTAGCAATCACAATTAATGTCACATCATTTTTTCAATGTGCTCTTTAATATTTGAAAATAAGTTTATTTTTCTAAATTGCAACAATCAGTTTTGCAACTATAATAAGACATAGCATGATTTTACAGTGTCTTATTTACATATAGTAAAATAATTTTCATATATTAATCAAACTAGTTGACTACTTTTTGATTGATTTGATAACATAGTGTTAGCCATCCGGTACTAGAAAATCCCAGCTTTTGCTAATTAACAATAACGACTGAACAGAGATAATATCACTATAAAAAAAATCCTTAAATAAAATCAAAATGAATGTCAATTTTCAATTGGCCTATATCAATGCTTAGAGCATGTTGAATATTAGCATACTTATTGATAATGCTGTGATAGTAATCTGTAAGTACATCCATAGTCCTGATGTATAGAAGTTTTCGGATATGTTCTATAATCAACATCAAACTATTGTGAAATAAGCGAAAATACAAAAGTATAAAAATATGAAGATAAAATCTTAACAATAGCCATCAAAGTCCTACTATTACAATAAATACTACAGATTTAACTATGCATATGTCAAAAAATAATAGACAAACTGTATACATTCATTAGTGATTTTTTTAATGTTTTAATGATGCATCATTCGCATATGATTTAGTTATTACAAACTGAATGCACATTCGGATGATAATAAGAAGAAGATCAAATATGTGTTAACATATTGTGCATTTTATTTGTTGCCATTGAAGTCCAAAATTATGTAAACACTAAAAAATGATCGAACAAGGATATAGATCGCTATAATAACCAGAAAACTTGCTGAAATATAAAGTATTTAGATATTGAAATGTCGGCATTTGGAGAAATCATGTAGACTGTGTGTGCAAGCATGTTTCAAAAGCAAAAAAAAATCAGCAAGATTCATAATAAGTATTGAACAGGGATGGAAGTATTACTGGCCTCTTGCTTTTAAACTATTTTAAAAGTAGCAATCGATAATTTGAAATTCTCGTTTTCTTTTTAAATTTACTCATAACAATTTTAAGAAAAACTTTTACATTCAGTTTTACTTTTACTCAAGTGCAGTTTATAGAATTCATTAGGCATCGTTGTTACTAGATAAGTCATAAGCCTTGTTTTTTGTTGAACTTCAACATACCCTCTATTGGTCATTGTAATATGAAATGAAACGGCGAATGGACGCAAACTAACGTTGGCGCGGTATTTTAAGGTACTGTGTTAAAAATTGAATAAATCGAGTACGCACACAACTAGCGATCTATAGTTTTCAGGATCTCCCATAAAACGTAAGACAAAATCATTTTGAAACCAATGATTTTCGTAAAATATTCGAGAAAATGTATGAAAATGATCTGTCATTCGGATGAAATTTTTACAACAAGAAAACTTGCTTAAAAATCAACAAAATTTCATATTACATGATCGAACAGATATAAATTTTTTTTTTGTTCAGCATGGGAACGTGAGAAGGTAATCATTCAAATTATTGCTTGAACTATGGATCTCGAGTTTTTCTATCTAAGAAACATGTCAAAATAAAAATTTCATCAGAATGATGGATCATTTTCATACACTTTTTTTGAATGTTTTTCAGAAATCATTGGTTTCAAAATGATTTTGTCGTATATATAATCGGAAAAAGAAAGATGTTCCCATGGTTTCTCTTTCGATTGCTGCAAACTACAGATCACTAGTTGTCTGTGTTCTCGAACTTATTCAATTTTTAACCGAGTACCTTTAAGTCTTACGCTGACATCAGTCGGAGTGCAAGAGTATTTGGATATAAAAGATCCAAAATAAAACAAAGGATGTTTTAATACACACAACTTTGACATATGAGTGTCGGCGCGCATCTTCTCCATCGTAGGAGTTAACATTGGTGGCGTTATAGCTCGTATTATAACTATCAAGAATTTTAACTCGATTAACTTTTTGAACTTTTTAGTAGATTTAATTAAGTTGCAATAGTAATTATTTCAGTTTAATTGACATGTTTGATAGAATACATAAAAAAGAAATATGTATTTCATTGCTTTTTACTTTAAAACCTTTTGTATTGATGAATTATTCTCTGAATGTTTTTTCATGTATTCGTTTGTAAGTGTTACATTTTCTTGTATTTATATATCAAGCACGAATACGAGTGTAACACAATATATTTTGTCAGTAAAATCACGTATATTTTCTATAAAGACGATATTAGCTATATCAAGCTATTGTCAGTTCATTCTTATACTTTCATCACTACTTTTATTAGTACATACATACATGGTTGTGCTGTTCTCGTTTTTTCTTGTTATTATATCATCGAATGAGAGACGAAAAGATACAACTATTGGGTTTCTTACAAGTTGAAAGTAAAGAGCAACGCTTATTGCATTATTCAGAAGGACCTACTGGACAATAGATTGTTGATGTCTAGTGTGAGCGTATTTATTTTATAGCATGAGTATAACTAGTAGTTTTAACAATTCTCGACCCATGCAAAAGAAATAAGATAAAAATTGATTTTAGTCAAAAGTAACAAAAAAAACATCAAAATTTCATTGATTATTTTGATTAATTTCGATGCTAACTGTTTTTTTAATCAATTTTTATTCCATTTTTATCCTAATTGTTTTACATGGAAAAATCTTGAGTAATGTTGAAAATTGTGACATTAATCATCCTCTTTTTGGTATTTATAGTTTAAGTAAATAACAAAAATATATTTGACTAGTTCATCTCTCATTTTCTTCATTTTAGGTGCACTGAGCACAAAACACCATTATATAATTTCCAATATTATTATTAGATAAGAAGCAATACGAAATATTTTTTGGTCTCAAACCATTGATAACAGTAGTGTCACTTACAAAGCATCATAAGCACAATCATTGACATTCAAAGAAAGGTAAAGAAGATGTAAAATGATATTGTTTTGAACTAGTATATTCCTAGGACAAGCATTACAAAAGTCGTAAACGATGATACATATCGAATACGACTTCGTTTCGTCCTCGCATTCACACAAGATTTCCCTCAATAAGAAGGAGTCAACTCTCTGCTATCCACCTCCTATTGCAACTCTCTTCATCCTATCCTCAATACATAGAATACTTACTATTCGTTGTGCCATTGAAATGGATCTAAAAATAAAAAAATTGTTTTATATAAGAAAACATTTTTACTGTTGCAATGAATATGACTATAGAAAAAATTATTTTATGTAAAAAAAAATTACTTATCGTTGAATACGACTACAATATGATCGTATACGATCATCATAATATGTCGTATTTTTTTTTTGTATATGGTTGTCTACTATTGTACTTTTTCAACCTGGGTTATATGAGAATATCTACACTGGTTTGAACATCTTCACCTTATCAAGACAATATGTGTTGAAGAACAAGTGGTGATACACAATGAGGAAGCATCTATATTAAGAACAAATTCATCGGTATGAAATTTATTTTTTTGTTTTAAATATAATTTACAATATATTTTTGATAGACTTTCATATGATAATCAATTGATGATTGCTAATCATTATTATGGAGTTTTTTTTTTAATGTTTAGAATGATTTCATGTCAAAATTTAACTAGTAATTTAATTAACGGAAAAGCGTTCGTATCTCACCGTGAACGGCATCATATGGTGTTGATACGACGATAAATACGGATAAGTATAATCATCGTTCTGCATTACGATCAGTCAACAAGGAATCAGATGAATATTTTCAATTAGTTAATCAATATGAAGCATCATTAGATTCTAATATTAGTTTCAATGATATTTGTTAAGCAATAGAACAATTACGTATTTTATACATTTTTACTTTTAGAAGAATATAATTTCAAATATATATAAATGTCTTTTAAAAACTTAATTCTATTATGTTGCATTAGAATCTAAACATATCTAGCAAAGATTCTTTAAACAATTGTCAAAATACGTCGCATAATGCTTTGAATTTTTTTATTACAAACATATTTACTATACAAATATCTACTCGTTCTCTATTGTTTTGCGAATTATTTGAATCAGAATAGATTACGTATCTTGTTTGTGAGATTTAGATCATTTTGAACAAATATAGCGTCAAAGCCATCGGATGATTTTTCTGGCAGAGCTGAAATCGCGATAATAGTTTGCTGGAAATACCCAAACTCATATACTCAAAGTCACGGCTGTAAATCTGTTTTTTGTTACCCAACTATATACAGTATCGACTATATAAATGTTCAAATGATAGCTGGCCATTATAGATGGCAATTATGTATACATTTCATGGAAATGTTTAGCAATAACTAAACTGAGTAACTGTTATTCCGAATAAATGGACTCGTCATAACAAGTTCAAGATTATATAAAAGAATAACATATCGATTATCGAGTAAATTTTAATCGATCTTAAATATTTATAGTTACAAATATATTATTCTTTTTTAGGATCCATGAACTTATGAGATTATTGATCTTTTCTCTATCTTGAATTACTCATATTTAGTGTTCTTTTTTTCTTTTCTTTCATATTTCTTTTCAATTTAATGAAGGAAAATAATCATATGTAGTTTTTATTGCAGATACAAATGTCTAACTCTGCAAAGTACTATCTTGTATTTAATATGAAACGCACCGGCGAATTATGTCTGCATTTATCTTTAGTGATCATTTTATAAGGCACATTATTTATACTTCGAATTATTTCGACTTGATCGATTACTGAAAAGTAGGCGTTGAGACTAGCACATTGAACTTGTCTTCTTCGCCAAGGGATAAGTCGATCTGCTTTTCGATTGATTCATATACACCCACACCTACACTCCATACTGTGAATGATCTGGTTACTCATGAAGAATCATGTACATGATTGGATACATTATTGTTGTAAACGGTACAAACTAAAAAGAAAGATGAAAAGAAAACCTAATTTTGTTCTGTTCTTTGCTAAGGAGAGACGAGCGCAGGATGAGTAGCAACTCGATAGCATTCGAAATTTTTACGCCTCTTTTTCTTTCATCTGCTACCGTGTGACGAAGCATTATTTGAGCTATTAGTCTGTGTTCGTCGTTCGTCCTGTTTGATTGACAATTAATGCACATGTTATAACGATAAATATTTGCATATTTTTTTCTTAAGAAAAAGAACAGAACGAGACAAACATACATTTCATTACCAGTGATGAAATTGTGCGCTGTTTGATCGACTGCATTTTTCAACATCCCATAAGAGCAAGTTGTAGCAAAATTACTTATGGCAATCCAAAAGCAGTAGCGAAGGTATTTCAATTCTTCATAAAAAGCTTAAGATAACTTTCTATCTATACAATCTGATAGTAAAAACAATGCTCTATTTTTCTATCGTATTTGATTATTCTTTAACTTTTATCAAAATAATAATATTCTAATAAGACCTGTTTGGTTATGATGTGCGATGATTAAATTAGTTCATATTGTCTTTGATATGTATTTTCTTCTTCTCTCTTTTCTTTATTTTTTCTTCTCATCTCTCATAATGGCTAATCATATACACATATGTATATAAAGATGCATATCTTGTTTATTTCGTTTGCATCTGTAGTTTATTAGAACACACTGAAAAAAGTCAAAGAAGAAAAGCTAAGTTAACGTTTGACGCTGTTCATTATTATTTTAGATAAATAAATAAAATTTTCGCTTGTATATAAAAGTGCGTACTGCAGTTAATATTCAAGCAGAGAATTATGGACGATGAATTATGTTCTGTTGGAAGTGACGAAGCTCCTTCTCTCAGGAGAATTGAAAGGTGGTTTAAATAGTTTCATGAAGGTCAATAAGAGATTGAAGATGAAGCACGACCGACTTGTTTCTATATTTTATTTTGTTCCGTCGCCACTACTTTTGATATATCCTAATATATATAGACGGCTATGCATTAGTGAAGACAAGAAAAAAGAGTATAAATATCGAAGACTACATGGACTAATGTAACCGTCACATATGATAACCAAACAAGTCTTATTGAAATTTTATTATTATGATATTAGTTAAAGAATGATCAAATATCATAGAAAAATAGAAAATTGTTTTTATTATTAGTTTCTATCGATAGAAAGTTTCTTTAAGTTTTTTAAAAGGAATTGAGATACCTCCGCCACTACTTTTGGACTGCCCTAATGTAAATCGAGTAATTCAAATAATTCATAACTATACAAACATCTACAGGCTCATCATACCTTCTAACTTAATGACGGTGAATCTTAAGAATTAGGTAGTCTTTACAATTATCTACTATTATATATAACTATGTACTCCTTTTGTTTTTGGATAGTAGGACAAAGGAAAGCTTTAGAATTACTTATATAGTCATATATGATAATAGATAATTAGAAATCAGTGCTCGCTTTACTCACACCCATTCAGATTCATATCCACACCCTCAAATATAAGAATGAGAAGAAGGGAAAACTTGAGCTAGAAAATGAATGAGCACAGCAAACCATTCAATCTATAAAGAGAAACCAAAAATCTTTTCGCTCCAGAAGGAACTTACTCTTTTTATCGAGCAGCACAAAAATAAGAGGGTCAAAGAAGAAAAGAAAAGAATAATCACGCACCCGCTATGTGAAAAAATGAGTTCGAACATGTGCGACGAGTTTTCTGAAAAAACATGACAGAATAATAGAAGAATAGAAGGGTGAAAACTGTCGAAAAACAGACCGAACTAACAAGAGCTCGTTTGACTGATGAATAGTTAGCACATTACACTGATAGTGACGATAAATATTTTTCCATTTTCTCTTTTGCTCGGCGTATTCAACTTACGAGCAAAGAGAGAAAAGTAATTGAGTATTCACAACATCATACTTTGAATAGCTCACAACTAGGATGCTCTAAAGGCTTTTCTTTTTTTCATTGCAGACGTCACAAAATAAAGATATTTGAAGTCAATTATTAGCATGAATCCTACCGAAGCTTTACCGACCATTCTCAAATTGGCCAAGACCTTGCATGATGTAAGCAAGCAAGTCAAAGCCAACAAAAACCAATGTCAACGTAAGTATTTTTGAAAGATTGCTAAGAACTCTGTCAAATAATGGAAAGACTGAAGCCTTGCTTGTGTATAGCTTGAGACTAAATTACTTTCTTCTCAATATCATGTGTTCAAATAGTTGTCGTTAGAAGTGCCCGAACCTTCAGAGATTATATAACGTTCGCTTGAGCATACTGAACTAAATGAGAGTTGTTATCTGTTCATGTCACAAGTGTTGCTCAAAAATACATTTGGTATTTTTGATGAAACTCAAATGTTTTTGAAGAAAATAGTGAGTATAAGCTTAAATCGAGATTTTGTGTCTCTCGCATCTAGCCTCTGGCGATCGAAGGAAAGGTGGTAGTAAGTTTTTGTACACACCATTCTTTCTTTCTATGAACTTTGACATATACCGTTGAGTTTTGTCTAAAGGAAGAATTAAATGATAATTGTTGCTTCCTATGGCATGTATCGTATATAATTATTATCATTAGGAGAAAATAAGTTATGTAACTATTGAAGATAATTGTAATAGCTTTGATTTATTCATTTATTTGATATTTTTTTAAGTAAATTATTTCATTTCCTGCGACAATATAGTGTAAATTTATAACAGTCAGACTTGGTGAGTTCCACACTTTGGTCTCTCATTGAGCCATAGTGACAAGTTTTTTCCAATATTCAAAATCTATTGGATTTCAGAAATGTTTGCAAATTTATTTCAAAACTATTCCAGATGCTGAACGTTCTCAAAAATAACACGAATAGAAATGAATCGCTCCTTGTGTCACAGACAATCTATACTAGGAACAACTTCTTTGCATTTAGGTACAATTAGATTTATTAAAAAAATCACTAAGAAAACTTTTCCAGAACTGATCAAAGATTAGCTCTTTTGTTCTTTGAATTTTCAGTTTTTCATAAGTTTCAATAGTTGCCTTGTCTGAAACGATACAAATACGTTCTAATCTCATTCATAGGTTTGAGCAAGCGAGTCGAATCTATTATCGCTATTCTCGAAGACGATTCGGTTACAGACTTCAATGGAACAGCAATGAGAAAAGCTTTGCAAAATTTGATTAAAACATTGGAGGAAAGCATCGTTTTTGTGAAAAAATTCACTGATGCCTCTGTTTTCGACCGATTTTTGAACAATTCCGACCATCAACAAGAATTTGAAAGGCTCAACATGCAACTTTCACATAATGCGGCCGATCTCAATTTAGCTCTGAATGTCACTTCGCTATTTGATCAACATCAAGATATGACCGATCGACAAGCTGATCTCGCCGAAATATCGTCGAAATTTGATGAAATTGCCTTGGCGATGGTCAAACAGCAACAAGAATTACTTAATCAGAAAAAGGACATGAAAAATGAATTCAAAAGGCGATTTGATTCATTTAGGTTTCATCTACAGCAAGATGTGCTTAAGGCTGAGAACCCTGTTGAAGCAAAAAAAATAGAAGAAGAGTCAAAGCTCTTTCTTCACATTCCAGGTCATGACCTTGAGAGTGAAGAACTAATTGGGCAAGGAGGATTTGCTGATGTCTATCGGGGAACTTGGCTCAGTCAGCGCCATCGCGTGGCCATCAAAACAATTCGTATTACATATTTGACGGACAGTGTGAAGCAAAACTTCCTGGATGAAGTTGCTGCCATGTACAAGATTCGTTATGATCATGTGCTCGGTATCTTTGGTGCATGTATCGAACCAAATTATTATGCGCTCGTTGTTGAATATATGTCGCTTGGATCATTATTTGACGTGTTGCAAAAGAAAGAGCGTAGTCTATCTTGGACCGACCGTTGGTCAATTGCACTTCAGATGACGAAAGGTGTTAATTATTTACATGCGATGTCGATTCTCCATCGTGACATAAAATCGCTCAATTTTCTTATGGAAAACGCAGCTGATGGCTATCTTGTCAAGATCAGTGATTTTGGTTTGGCCAAAATTCGACAGGAAACAAGTCGACAGACGACTGAGAGCGATGGGCGGCGAGTAGCAGGAGGCACCCTTCAATGGAAAGCACCTGAACTGCTGAAATTCGGCAAACCATCGAAAGCAAGTGATATCTATAGCTTGGGTGTCGCATTTTGGGAATTAGCTACTGGATGTGTACCTTACGAAGATATGGACGAAGCAACCATTAGCCAAGGTGTTAAAGCTGGAGAACGGCTTGAAATTCCTAATGATGTTCCGCCTACTTTTGCATCCATCATCTCAAATGCATGGAGTCAAGAGCCGAGCAAACGACCGACTTCTCAACAGTTCATCGAGCAGATTATGACTATTTCACCTTCTACAACGAAGACGACGATGATGTGAGTATATCGTGGAAATAACTTAGTCACATGAAAATTTATCAAAGAACCGACATGTTAATATTATTACATAGCAAATTGTATCGAGATAAGACCATAATGTGAACGTTGGGTTCTAAACTTGTATAGAAGGCATAATATAGAGAGATACTATAAGCAGAAGGGCATTCTTCTAATTTTTGAAATTTTTTTTTCAGACTTTTCCACTTCATCTTCACTTATTCACGTAGTTATCTCAATTATTACAATAGATGCGAATGTCGAACAACATCTATTGAGTTTAAGCAATAAGATTGAAATACTTGAACATCAGTTGTTGTTCCATCATGTCCAATGAGCTAAGAGTACCGTTAAGATTACAATTAATAGGTAAAAAGAAAAGGCGTAAAAACGGATTCATCAGATAGACTGCCATACTTGGTACTGCATAAATGTCTCGCATATTTTTGTCATAGAAAACTGAAGTTCGACTTCAGAGATACCGTCTGAATTTTGTACAGATCCTACATTAAATATTTTTCAGAAAAAAGCGAAAGAGAAATATGAAAACAAGTTATTTAATCAAGATGATTTTCGATACTATGAAGTATGCTATATTTCGTTTGCCATGAAGCTCAATCTGACTTTTCAAAAGTCCTACTCAGAATACCTGAAATCTGATATTTGTTTTCAACTGAATTGAAGAAAAAAGCTATTGTGGTTTAACTATGCCTCGTTTTGCAAGAGCTTCGAAATCGTAGATAGAAACATCCAATTTTTCGAAAAACTATAAAGAAGACTATTGTTTTACGTCGCAACGAGAAACATAACAGTTCTCATATGATGATCTGTCGATAGAGTATTACAAGTACTGCCAAGCAGATCTATTATTTTATTTTAGTGGTCACTCCCCTACGAAAAAATTTTAAGAAATGTTTTTGAGCTTAGGACTTTGTCATTTTCAATGTGTTTGGAACTCTTATTTCTATATTTCTGCTTCCTTTTATATAGAAAAATGCTTGGTACAGGCTCTGTAGAAAACTCAATCGAGCATCTTCTAAGTGGAACAACAACTCTCCACAGTCAAAGCTGAAAGTCATATTCCCAAGACACAAAAGAGTATCATTCTTTTTGACGTATCCGGTGGTTGTTGTAGAATCAATATTGTTAATTGATTCCTGTAAATAGTATATTTATCAGACTCAAAGAAAAACAAACTGTTTATGACCGTAGGGCTGATCGAGGCAATATTCAATCATTATAGATTAAAAATGATTTTAATGTGCAAACGTTTTTAAAGACTTTGATAGAAAAAACTCGGGGTCGAGTGAGCCCATTTTGAAAGAGTTTTATATAAATTTTAAGTCTTTTCTATCAAAAGCTGACATTTAGAGCTACAAAACATGAGCAAGATGTCTCTTATTATTTTGACTTATTTTGAAAAAAAACTGTGATATTCGCAATCAGCATACTGTGTTCTACGAATCTATGAAGTCCATAACTAGAGCAAAAGCAAAATATTTCTCTCGAATACTTGAGAGGTATTCCATACAAACCATTGATTTGTCATAAAGTAGAAAGTAAAGCTTTGGAAAGTTATCATAGTTCATCAGGTCATTAACGTAGAGATCGAGTTTTGCCTTGTGTAGGTTATTAACTGTATGTAGAGAAACGCTACAATCGTATCATTCAAAAGAGCAACATTCGAGAATAATGCATATATAAAAATCTTTTCAGTTGAGTACAAAATAGTTGGGAACCGAGTCGAACACAATACATGTGAATTTTTCTCGGTGTTATTAGCGATATGGGCTCTGACTATGTGGGAATATATCACGAAGTCTAGCAGAAAAATATTCTATAAACTTAGCAAAAGCTCAAAAGAATTGGGTTTTACTAGATTCTGCGACAATAGCACTCTGCGGTGCAAAATAATTTATGCTATCGCTATGTAGATCTCCATCCTCCGCTCCCATCTGTGATTTTGGACCCTACTTGTGACCTTGACTACAAGATGAAAACTGTTCGTTCAAAAAGTAGCTAATTAGTTCCTTTTTAAGCAACAAACATTACTAATAATTTATTTTAAAATTTAGACCAAAATTTTCCCCAACAATAGCTCAGCCAAATGACAGCAGTTCAACGATGCCTGCCAACCATTTGATAGAGTTTACAGCCATTCCAGTGACAGATGACGCAATTAAAGGTATGTAATGTTCTTTATTTGATTTAATATATCACTTCGCTCTAAAACTGGACCTGGTGGAGTGCATAATAGATTTGGCTTTTATCAGAACTTGAAGATTTTTCGACGAACTTCCTTATCAATTAAGAGAAAAGACGCAACAAAGGCATTATCCTTTGGGCAATGGAGCATACTTTTCCGAAACATGTATTATTGTGTTAATAAGTGCGGTAGCCTCATGTGCACGCTTGATTATTTTTTCTTGGCGAGTAGTCTTGGACTGTGATCTTAGGTTAACGACTCTAGAAAGAAAAACATAGTTTCCAAACGAACTGATCGACCTTTTGCCGCATCTGCTTTTCAAAATTGGCTTATCAACAACTCGAAAATGAAACAAATTCAATATGAAACGGAAATAAAGCAGTGAACAAACAAAATGATCCCACATTTTGACTTTTACAGAATTTCAATTACTAGATCGATTTTTTCATGATTTTGAATAGCTTAGTTTTCGGATTCAATAATTGACTTGAAAAAGATGGTTAGGCTTAAAAACATGAAATTCTTGACAATGCATCGGTCACCAAAACAAATGACTATTACCTCTAAAAAAATGTCAACAAAAGCATTTTTTCTCCTTCAACGACATCTTCACCATGTTGTAGAACATGATGCGAAAAATTGCTTCAGAGTAGAGATCTACAGCTTCAAGTTTTTTTGGTCCTGATCGTGGTCTGGTCCGGATATTTTCTTTTCTATCAGCCATAGCCATAGTTTCGATATCTTCTTGTCTAGTGGTCCCAGTTATGGCCTCGATAAATCTAAGTTGGAATCGGCCCAGAGACAGCTATTCCAGGATTCATTTATATCATAACTAAAAATATCTTCAATACTTGTTCTATTATTTATTTGCTTGACTCTAGCACGTTTTGAGTCATTTTTCTTGAATGATGTTCTAATAGATAGAATATATAAAAGAATTCGCTCAAAATCATAGAATATTCAAGTACCATGTTTAGTTCTGCTTAGGACAACTTTCCTTACTTGTACTCCCGGTCCCGATGTTGGCAATGTTTTTTCTATCGACTCTTGTGGTCGAAACTAGAAACGAACCTAAAGTTGGTACCACATATATGAGAAGGATATTCTACTAATTGATAACGTCATTTGTCAGGTATCTAGTCAAACCTTGTTAAGAAAACCACTTCAAAAGAGAATCGTTTCTTGTCTTGCACAAAACTGATTTTCTAGAATTTCGTCTTAAATAAGAAAATTCTCTTGGCAACTCTTGTGATCTTGAATGTGCGTTTCTCCTATGCCTCACATACTTTCCATAATCCTCTTTGATCGTGTCTACGGTTGTTTCAGAACTGCACACCTATCGCAATCCAAAACTCGAAGCACTTATCGCCCAATGTCAGCCTTGCTCAGCGGTGAATCTCAATAAACAGCAACTGACAGATCCAGACGTAGAGATTGTAGTACAACAGGTGATCGTCAACAAACAATGTAGAAGCCTCTCGTTAGAATACAACGAAATCACATCAAAAGGCGCCTCAATTCTGGCCAATGCATTATACAATAACACAACATTACACGAACTGTGGTTGTACACCAATCATGTCTCTGATATAGGTTTATGTTATTTAGCACAAGTACTCTCGATTAATAAGACTCTTAAGAAACTTGGTCTTGCCTCGAACGGCATCACAAACGCAGGTGTACCTCATCTAGTTGAAATGTTTAAAAAAAATAGAACATTAACCACGTTAGGATTAGCCATGAATCAAATAGGCGATCAAGGAGTGCAAATGTTGGCCAATGTACTCGCTCATCAAAACACAAGTCTTGAAGCACTAACTCTTGACAGAAACGAATTGGTGAGTGACTCAAGTGTTAATTCTCTCATCAACATGGTCAAACACAATCAGTCAATAAAGGTACTCTGGGTCAACGGTTGCAGTCTATCTGAAACAGGCAGAAAAAGACTCCAAGAAGCGACTAGATCAAAGAAGGACTTCAAATTGGTGACTGTGTATGAAAAATCTTCGTGACTAATAAAATAGCTTCTAAATACTTTTAAAAAATGGCAGGAAAGAGTAAACCACATGCAGAACAACATCTCTATCTAATGACAATATCTACTGCATCATACATCTTCATATCATTAGCAGCTATAGGCATTAAGGAATATTATCAAAGTGTCTTCAAAGAGAAATGAAAACGATGACGTGAAGCAGTCACAAACAACATCGTATAAATATTGTCATGTAATGCATGAAGTAATTACTAGATATATGGTGAAATATATAAAGAAAACAAGTTTACATATTGAAAATAACAATATCTTTTTAGAAGAGATTTCGGAAGGTGATCGTCTAGGCTAACATTCGCCATATTTTCAATTTTAAAGGTGATTATTCCATACAGAAATCTCTGAAAAATTCTTTTCAGTGCTGGAATGTACTTTTCTTAGAACTTTGTCAGCTTTCCATCTAGTCCACTAAGTCATATTGTACTGCTGTGCTTGGTCCTTAAACAATTCGATAGAGCAAAATATCCTCGACCCTCATTTGTCATTTTTCGATTTTCAAGAACCTTGTCTTTAAAGTACAAAGGATACTACAATGCTCATTTTTTAGCCTTCAAGACCCTAAAAATTAATTAAGACATACGTCTAACAAAATTCAAAGAATATCATTGAACAGCTTGTGAACTACCACATATTTTGATGTAGGAATCAGAGTTTAAACGCTTGCTAAAGTTTATTAGCTTTCTGTCACAAATGTGCACACTACATAGTCAATTGTTGGATTACTCTTCGTTTTGCCTTCTATACATAAGACCAAGTGGGCTTCAACCAAAAAGCTGATACCATATTCGTGTTCAGCGGGAAAAATGGAGTGTGATAGAGTATATTATAATTTTTTCCGACAGTCTTATGGTACGCTTCGCTGAACATGTCTCTTATTAGCAAGTTGAGTCATTCAATCGGCTATATACCATTGATCATTCAAGTTTATTCATTATAACAGGTCGTTCACTTTAGGCAGGCTCCTAGTGAGAAAGAAGAACCTGAACTTTCTCATGCGTTCATCTCACATCGAGCGCTTCTGTCCATTTTTTTTCGGCATCTCTTCCTGCTTTGCAGGTTGTATGTCCCTTTTCATTATCTTTTAGGTTTCAACACTTTTAACAACTGTAAAAGAGCAACACTTTAAATTATGATGAATCAATTGTTTTGTCGGAATAGTTGCATTTAGGATGGCGTGAATGAATTTTGATTGAAACTGTATAATAATTGAACGTAGTTCTGACTGTTTTGTGGTTGACAGCAGATGTAAACAACGCATCATCTACGGTTAGATCTTATAATATCGACAAAAAATATCAAAGGTATAAAGGAGTGTTTCATTACATGGTCATGCTTTTTTGGACTAATGCCAGCTACTTTCATGTGTATTCGTTTTTCTACTTCACTAGTGACGGCATGATCGAGAGTCAAGAATTTTAGTTCCTACCCTTTTTTCGAACGTCTTATTGAACTCTTCATTATTCCTCAGTTTCTTGTCGTCGAAAGTATTTTTTAGTTTCCGGAATAAATCAAGCTCCCGTCATTTCTTTTTCTGGTTCTCTTTTGTTCCTAATTTTATCAAGTCAGTCATAGAGTGATCCAAATTTTGTCGCCTTCAATTGAAATGCCTGAGAAACGTGATTGATCGTGCGGAAAATTTTTTCACTCAAGAAAAGTATTGCAAATTCAATCACATTTTATATTGTTTCAATTTTCAAATCACGACCGATTTACTCGCATTTTTTTCAATAAAAAAAAGCCAATTTTTCCGCTTCATTTTTCCGGTAGAAGCAAAGCATCAAATGATCGAGTTAGACACGTGTTCCTGTTTAGATCACCTGAGCACTTTAGCATTTCTAATTCCATCATTCCAAGTGGAAATGGCTAAGAGCACAACGCTTTCACCTTGTTGAACTCACGAAGCGAGATATGTCTGACATGCGGCAAAGTGAAAACTTTTTCTTTTCAGGAACGGGTGCGGTTTACTATATATATGTAGTTATAAAATGATCATTAAATGCAGCCACACAGTTCATTAGTTGGTTGCCGTCAAATAGAGAAGATAGAGTTATAGTTAACATATAACATGATAGTTATGTGTTATAGTGGAAGCTCCAAGAAGTCTAATTGTGTTCGTATATTTAAGGGGCAGCACTTCGTTCAGGATAATAATCAGCACTAGCTTGTTGAGAGGGCTCCTTTTTAAATTTGCGTGTCAATGTGTCCGGTAAAATTCCAGGATCGGTCGTGGAACAAGGGTCATACGTACGTTCGCCCTTTTTCTGGTGGCATCGATAAATAGCCCAGCCGATAGCTACTGCGGCAAGAATAAGTAAAACGATGACACCGACGCCAATGCTAATCATGATAATCTTTCTTTTTTTGCGAGGCTGCTTTCTTTTTGCGTCCACAGCTTAAGAAATAGCAAAGAAATATAATTAATAATATTGCGAACACATAACATAAAAATTTGTGGGTGTTTTGTATTAGTAATGATAATGATTACTTAGTGCAGGGTTTTGTTGCATGGGTGGGAGTGAAGATTGATGTTAGGGTAAATGTGAGGGTTATTGAAGATAGCGCTGCAAGACTCGATCAAATCGTTACTCACAGCTACTCATCAATATAGAATCACCTAGGCTGTCAAACTTACTGGAAAAACGAACTTATCATCTCATGGAAAGTGTTTATATTCGGCTACTGGGATTGAGAAATAGTCATAACTAAAGTTTTAGAAAAAAATAACCAAAGCAGCTCTAAGATGGATTAACAGTTCAATATCTCTAGATCCACATTGCAAAAATTGACCTACCTCATGTTAAATACCTTTTCATTACAGGTTATCCAATAAACATAGTCCAAGAATGAGGCAAAAGTATCATCTGAAAATGTTTTCTTGTCAGAGGTAGAAAAACATTCGGTTGAATTTTTCCTCTCTATACTTCAACACATGATAGAATATGAATAGTTTTGTGCAACAGAGACTATAATTTCCAGCTTATCGTGTCTATCCACCACAAATGTCAAGCCATTCAATCAAATATTAGCACCTGAGGATCACTACACTACCACGAAAATCATTAGTACGCTGTAACTCTCTAATATAATTTTTTTGCTATAAAGTGTGCGTGCCTTCGGGTGCGCAGTGTGAGTGGATGTTGATGTATGTGTGGGTGTAGGCTAGTGGCTGTTGGTAGAGTGGGAACAAGAAATCTTCAACACACACGTCATTTATAACAAATGTCATTAACAACTTACTATGGGTATTGCAGAAGTGACTCGAGCAACATTCAATACGACCCTTGAAATAGGCACCCCCATATGAAACATAGCCCAGTGGCTGATTGACGCACTTCGAAATGAACGTACGTATCGTGAAGGCTGGATAGGTTTTCCCAGTAGCAACATCTCGCCCCTCGAGGCCAACGATCGTCTTATAAACATCAATTTCGATATTGTAACATGTGATTTTTTTCAAATACTTACAGCACACGCTTCCGAAGAGCTAGATGATCCTGCTTTATAAACATTTGGGCTAGATTCGTTGAAAGTCACACAACCCACCGAGCCGGTTATACGCGAGTCGCATGTGTAACACTGAATAGCCACATCTTTGATGACGTGGGTTATATGCTCTTCATTGCATTCCGGTGAGTTACAGCAGAAGACATGCGTTGTGGTTGATGAGCCGGTATCGCCTGCATATGCCACCCTGATACTTGATGGGGCCGCCTTAATAGTTGGTTGACAGCCCCGCTTGTAATACTTGTAGTTCTCTTTACCGAATATAATCTACGTAAATGATATGACAATGTTTGATATCAACAAGCCTCTAGATTTGAGACGGTACGTAGAGAAGTGAACACTATACGGGTGTTTTGATTGTATTTCTCACAATCACTCGTTTCTTTTCGAAATAATGAACTCGAACAAATTATTCGTAAATAAAGCGTCTTATAAACATGGTGTCTTTAATTCTTTTAGATTGGAATTCCTACGTAGGAAATATGGTAGAATATTCATAAGAATTTCCTTCATATATTCTTGTTGAAATGCCTAGCGGAGTTTTCCATCTTAAACGTTTTGAGCTAAAAAGTGGAATACTGTGCTGAGTTCGAAACATATGCGTGTTTCCACTTCTGAGTTGAAGCGAGGATCTCAGGCTGGGAATTATGAGAACGTTTTGACGAAGTAAAAAATTACATCGTTGGGACAACTTCTAGTCGACGATGCATTGTACTTGTAAGAAAGAGGCCATCAAAAACGATGAGCGAGTCCTAGGCAAATAAACATTTTTGAAAACGCGTGTAAATACACAAAAATCAGAAAAAATGAGCATTTTTCGCTGACAATCGCCGTTCTAGATTATGAGAGAAGACAACCACATTGTGTGCTCTTTTATGCGTTTACATTCGTTTTTTGCTGTTTTTGGCCGAAAAAACATGTAAATGGGCAAAACTCAGACATAAACTGGTCATTTTTTTATGACCATTAGAAACTGCGATTGTGAGAAAAAGTTTAATTTCTCTGCTATTTGTGCATTTTAACAGGTTTTCGGCAATATTTAACTGCTTCGGTGAAAATCCGCGAATATTGACAAGAGAATTAATGAGAAATTATAGTCTCCCAAGCAGTCACATATTGCTAAAAACCTGTTTAAATGCACAAAGAGCAGAGAAATTAAACTTTTTCTCACAATTACAATTTTTGATACACGCTTTTTCTGCGAAACTAGTCAATCAATCTTACTCTTAGATATCTACTGAAAGAAGAAAAGGGTTTATATCGTGCATTAGCTGAGTATCTCAGAGTTCAGAACATTTTTCAAAAACCTGTCTATAGTGTAGAGTTTTTTGCTGAGACAATTATGCTTATTTTTGTGAAATCGAACATGGATGTCTGCCTTTGACACACAAGTAGAGAATGATTTAATGAACCATTTGGTTGAATACAAGGTTGAAAAGAAACTGAAAAACAACGCAAACTCCATGCCAAACTCATTGGGTCTGGGTTCTTTTTATTAACTCTAGCACACAATTTAGCGACGTTGACAAAATTCCTCTTTGGACATTAAGTCGTATCATTCTTTCAGTTCAATTTTCTACTGAAAGAAAACTATTGGATCACGTAGTTCAGAAGATAAGGGTATTTTTCTTTATTTGAGCAAAAATGACCCAAACTATTTGAGGAAAAGTGTTCTTAAAACAATAATGTTTAAAACATGAAAAATATGTTACCAACGAATCAGGAAAAACATCAGTCACGACAAAGTGGAAAAAAAGATGTTTACTAAAATATTTTTACAAACGAAAGACTTCATTTGGGCTGATAAGTGATCTGAAGACAGTATAGGGGATGGAGTTCATGAAAGGGAAAAATATTCGGTATCTTTCATAATGTATTTTTTTCAAGAAAAAAAAACATTGATTGGTGAAACCTATCAAGATCGATGATTATCTTTTTTATAAAAACATGGTTGATTGTCTATTTCAACATCACAAATAGGGCTATCTCTGATACTGATCAAATGCGCTAAAGAATGGTACGAAAATAATTTCAATTTCCTCATTTAGAAAAAAAATATCAAATCACATGGATTATCATGAAGTTAAAATCATTCACGATTTACTCAAAGAAATAGAGAAAGAGACAAAGGAATTTGATAGTAATTTTATACCGAGTGTAGTTTTTGAAGCATAGGTCCACAAACAAATAAATTTATCCCATTTTACTTTTATGCTGTAGAAACTGGTAAGGTGTCCATATTTGCTATACTTTAGGCCTTTTAGAATATAGGTGCGGATGGCGAGTACAAGTGCCGTTGAAGTGAGACTGTCCAAGTGTGCTAAAGGGATTAAAAGGACTCAAGGGACTGATAGGACTAAAGGGACTAATGGAATTAAAAGGACTAAAGGGATAACTTGAAGGGACTAAAAGTAAAACGGGATAAATTTAATTTTTCGTGGACCTCTCATGTGATCGTGTGAACATGATAGCATTATTTTATTATACTTTGTTTTGTTTCGAAATAAATTGACTTATTTGCAACTATGCAAAACTTTAACTGTAATAGGTATATACAGTTGATCTTTGCACATGTTTTTGTTACTAACCTACTGAAACCGCAAATCATTTCTTCTCAGAAACTGCTCTAAGATTGATTTGAAGATCATTTTCAACTTGAGTGAGAAAGATGCATTAAGACACATAAAATTATCTATTTTGGTTGAAAAATAGCAAATTACACGCAGGCTTTTCTATAAGTAACTCGACGAGCTTAATGATATATTTTGAACAAATGAAAGACAAGATGTTTCATTCTCAAGTACAATCCTAATGCTCAGTTTTGAAAATTCAAGTTTTTGATAACTAATTACGTGCGATAAAAATGCATTTCAACTCACCGAACAAGATTCAGTGGCGCTACTGAGAATGGTAACATAGGCAGCATCATGGATACATATTCCATTAGACATTGAACATTTACCAACAATACACTTGAGAGAAGTTAATGCAGGTAGTGGTGGGGAAGCCAAAGAATTGCAAAGGTTTTCATTACAACAAAATTCATACGATGAACTTCGGCATTTGTGCGAGGGCACTAAGTCTCGAGTCGTCAAACCTTCCGGGGTTACTGTTATCTAAATGACAAAAAAAAAGAAAGAAGCAATCATGTTATACGTCAATGTCTGGCATGATCACACGAACCGAACATGAAGATAGTGAATCATTTTTTGCAGATTCAAGTGTTTCAATGTTTTTCGACTGTGGTGAAAATAAAGTGCCGCATTCTTGTCCTCCGCTACACGAATAACATTTCAAAGTTTGAATCGTTTGGATTTCTTTTAAATAACTTGATTAAACTTTCATGGAATATTATTTGCAATGTCACTTACCATGAGCCAATATCAAGTAGAGCAGAATAAATATTACCATCATTCGTTGAGGTCGTTTCTCACACTTTTATGTTGTTGCTATTATGTTTTTTGTCTTAACTAAACAATACATAACTATTGCATCCATTGTGATTTAAATGTGTGCATTAACTGATCAGAGACAAGTAAAGCCGAATATCAATTAGCAAGTTTTCAAAAGTTACATGTGAACGCAGATAGATCTATTTAGATCAGTTTTAGCGATTTTTTCGTCTGTCAAAACGATGACTGAAGTATGTACACGAAGCATACTCTCAAACGATCTCGAGATTACGTATTAGCGCATTTGTTCTGCGCCAATATCCCTCGATTTATATTGTGATCATCAACGATATAGCTCAATTAATAGGTGGATAATGGTGAGCAACTATGCTGTGTTTTATATCTGGTTTTGTCTTTGTTTGGATCGTTGCAAAAACGAAAATCAACTGCTACGACTAAGGGATATATGAACTGTTCGCAAGACGATACAAGATACAATTATGCTAACAATAGAAGGTGTCTTTCTTGCACATGAAAATTGTTTTCGAAAGAAGGTCACCTCCACAGAACAGCTAGAAAAAAATCTTTCAGTACCAAGAGAAAATTCTGAAAATTTTCCAGAACTAGGATAAAGAATCTTGTACCGTGAATTTCTAGCTACAGCACATGTCAAAGATCAGAGTGGTGCCGAGAATAGATGAAACCTTCTCATAGTTTACCAATATATTCCTGCGTATTGCACTAGTCGGAAAGAAATTATTAACAGTCTTGCTTTCATCATAGAAAGAAAAGAACATTCTTTGGTTCTCTTGAAAGCTATCTTCATTGTTCTTTTCGTTGTTTTTATAAATAGTGTTAGATCAATCAGTTGCAGAGATGTTCCTCATCGACTATTGATCAAACTTGATGTTTCTATCGCGTGCACTATAAGTTACAACGCAAGTAACGACTACAGCATTTGGCAAATTTTTTTCCGAACTATTCGTCTGAAAGATTTTGAACTTCAGAACACGTCGAGAGATGTTAATGAAAGGAGAAATACAAGAAAAAATCGCGAAGCAGTGGCAGAGCACAACACTATTGGCCTTTCGAATGACAGTTAGCTGAAGAAATTTCACTGTTGGAAGAGACGTGAGATCGACACAATGTACGGAGAGCAGGTGAAAAGTGAATATCAATAAAAAGAAACATTAAATTTTGGTTTAAACAGAATCCATGACAATTCTCAGTTCAAGTTCATTTGAGAGAACCTTAGAGTTGACGTCAGCTCTTAAAAGAATAGATTGACCGATTTTTCATTTGATCTGAAACTAAAACATCCATTCAAGTTTATATACCTCATATGGAATCGTCGCACATCTAGTCGCAATTTAACTGAAGCAGATTAGAGGTGAGCTATGGTAGATTATTAAAGGAGCTACTTTTCTCTACACATCATCACTGTCAAACTCAATCTCATTTTCTTCAAGGCTGCTTCACACAATCAAACATCATGCTTTCGCTTCCAGTGCCTTTCTCTTTCTTTCGACGTCGCAAGAAAATAAAAATGACTATTGCTACCACATTTTCTTTGCTTACGGCCTATTATGCAAGCCAAATTTTGTTTTTTTCTCATGCTGCACACAGCACAATTTCAGAACCTTGAAAAATGACTACTACATTGTTGACGGATGTTGAATTGTATGCAAATAACATCACCTACTCGACGCTGCACTCTGATATTAGACTGTTTCTCTCGATACAACAGCTTAGCTTCTTTTCTTGAAAAGGGTTTGGGGATCGGAAATATGGCATATGTGCTCACTTACACTAACATCATCAGTCACAGTGACAATTAAAGACATAGGCGCACGCACACTCTTACCTTTCTGCTAATTTTTTTTAATATGAGATTCGTAAGATATTGATAGGATCTTGAATAAATCTAGAATTTCCCAAGAAGTGTAAAATGTTACAAAATTCTAATGAAAAAAGAAATTGAGATTGTTTGGAAATAAGACCAGGAAATTCGCAGTAGAGTTGCACGAAATCAGTATCAGCTTAAGAAATTTCATCACAACTGTACTTCAGCCATTTGCAAGTTTTTCCAAATATTTTCGATTTTTTAAAAAACTGCTCATTGTTTTTTGGAACCTTCGACCAGCATCGGAATCAAAAATGGAAGAACTTAAAATACCAAGACCGAAAAAGAATAAATTTGTTCATCTCTGATTCTAAATGCTGGTAATTAATTAATACCAACAGTTTTTCTGACACGCAAGACTCTATAATTTCGCTATGTTGACATCAATTTCATTGACCTTGACTATCACCGATATGGTCTTACTACAGATTGTTGTTATGCGATGTTGAAAAATACAATCTATCAAACAGCGCACAATCCCATTACTGGCAATGAAATGCGTGTTTGATTCGTTCTGTTCGTTTTCTTAAGAAATAATATGCAAATGTTTATCGTTATAACATATGCTTCAACTGTTAATCAAACTCGACGAACGGCGAATAGAAACTGACAACTCACACTATGCTTCATCATAAGGTAGCAAGTGAAAGAAAAAAACAGCGTAAGTATTTTAAATCCTATTGAATTACTTTTCTGGCGTCTATCTTCCCTCAGCAAAGAACAGAACAAAATTCTTTTTTTATGCTTGTTATAGCTCGCATGGTTTGCAACAATAAGTACAAAGTATTTCGATTCTGCTATATCTTATCAACTGGCATAAATATTATAATAGAAGATTTCATATAAATAGAATCAAACGCATAATACTATTCCTATTAGTAATAGTATGATCACTTTGCTAAGGGTGTACATAGTTAACACGATATCTGCTACTTCCATCTACTGAGATAAAATGTTGAAATCATGGTTGTTTAACAGACCACTGAAAATGCAATCTATCATTGTCTTTCGTAACAACAGTATAGATTCAGGTTTTTTCGATTCTTTCCTTTTTTGACATTGAATTGAAGTGAGTACTATCTGATGATCGTTGTTACTGATGTGTAATTTTTACATTGCGGTTACTTAAAATAACTATACCTACATCTATACCCGTTTTTTGTCTTCCTATTCGAATTTATAGAGCCTTGAACGTCAGTACTCTAGTTTTGACTTCGAATCTTAACGTAGTTCTCTAATGCAAAAAAACAAAACACAACATTTATGAAAAACTTTAAAATTACTTCTGAGACCAATGGCATGTCCAGGAATTTTTTGGTGATGAGTCGTTTCAAAGCAAAATTATTTTGAGGAGTGGGTAACCAAGGGCAATTAAAAATTAATTGGACTATAGTTTTTCTAAAGGTGATTGCCATCACAAAAACCAATTTTCATCGAAGAGAACTTCGTTACTCTCAACTAAGAGGCTACAGTGAATGTTCATAACAAGATCTGCTTTTCTTTGAAGACTCGAAAGTGTTCTTTCTGTTTCAGACAACTTGAAAGAAAATTATAATATTATAATATTATTGAGTAAAGAAAAGTCTGCTGAATCGAATGATGCAAAACTTATTCAATTATCTTCAAAAATTAAATGAGTAATTAGCGGTAGTTTGCGACTAGTTCNATTTGCTGTTATATGTGAGCGGTGTGAAAAATATGCTTTTGTCATAGCCGTATTTTAGAGTAGAGGCAATCAAAATATTTGAAGCTTTCACAATAAACTATTCTCATGAAGATCTACTTCTATTCAAAATTTCAAATGAATTAATCTTCTTGGTAACTTTGTTCGTGCAAAGCTTGATTCTCTACATGATCTGTGGGTGACCATAGCTTTTTGTTGAATAACCCATCTTAAGAACAGACGCGATTTGATACGTGGAGAAAGTCGCTCGTAAGTTCAATTCTGTTAAGAAAATTTTCGATAGTAAAACAATATTATTTGACATTGTCTATTAAATTTTAGGAGTGGTGTATTTCGTACAGGTCCATTTTTGGCTTTATTTACAAGTGTACAAGATATAGATGAAGGTCGATCATTTCCTGATTTGAATAAAATAATTCGTTTACTTCGTTTGAAACGTCGTCATTTAATACAAGATATGAATCAATTAAAATTTGTTTATGAAGCTCTACTTTATTATTGTCAAGATTCTCTTGTTAAACGTAAGATTTCCTTTTTTTGTTTTAATTTTAATATTCAAAGTTTTTTTTTTATTCTATCAAGGTGGAGTATTAAAAGTTGGTTCAATGATGCATCATCAATCATCAACTTCAATACTAAAATCAACTTCTTCGAATAGTAATACTGTTCTATTTGATGATGAAATTAAAACAATTGTCGATAAAGCTAAACCAATCATTCAATCAACACCAAATTATGATGTTGGTCCAATTTTATCATCAACTCCAACTTCAACATTAACTCTAACTGAAGAAAAATCATCAGTAAAACAATTAACTGCTATTGAAGAAAATTTTAATTTACGTCCAGAAGAAAGTCATATAAAACCTAAAACAACACGAGAAGATTTTTTTCGAACAAAATCATCACCAGTTAAAGATTTATCTGATCCATTTAATCAATTAGATCCATTATGGACATTTCATTAATTAACATTTCTATTTATTTATATATAAATTTGTCAATACGATGATTTTTTTTTGCCTTTTTGGTTGCATTTTAATTTAATCGAAATAAACTTATTTACGATGTTTATTCACAGGATATATTTTGAAAGTGTATTCAATAATTTAGGAATTTTTCTTCAGCTGCTCATACGAGGTTTTTTCATTTAAATTTCTAGTTCTGGAAAAAAAATTTTCATATTGTATGCTGTATATTTATAGTATTTGAGTGTCAAATGTTGACAAACTAATGTTTATAAAGAGATTTTTTTAGCTAAAACAAATAGAATTCAAAAATAAAAATTCAATTTCGAATTGAAATTTTAGTCTTCTGATTAAATATAAAATAAAATATTCCACATGCATCTCGAGAAAAAAAATGAATTATAAAATGATTTCTAAGGTAAAATTTGAAATGTTTTCATAATGAAAATGTGAATTAATGTAAAAAGTTTGGAAATAAAAATTTAGAACTCTGATCATCGAATACAAAAGGATTTGAAATAGTTCAAAATAAAATCTCGAAAGATGTCCTCTCATTCTATAAGCATTTAGCTAGTTTTATGTAAATCATTCATTTTATAGTCTCATGGGATAAGTTGTTGTTCGTCAACAAACAATGAAGATAATGATGGGTGAAAAGAAGAAGAAAAACAAAGAAATTATTGCGTTTCAACAAACAAATTCATTCATATTAATCGCTATTTCGATTAAAATAAAATAAATCTTGATGATTTTCCATCTTTCCTTGTTAAACTTTTTAAGATTTTTCTATTTTGTTATTATTTCATTATCATGGATTTTTAGAATTAAATATTAAGTAGAAACACATATTGTTTGTTTGTCACAAAGATTTTTGACGCTGCAAAGTGTTCGAAATTTGTTGATATCGAAAATTATTATTTTCGAGCTTTTGTAAATCAAATCTGAAACTGTCAGTTCACTGGTATACGAACATTATATTTATGTAGGTTTTTCTTTTTATAACAGTTACACACACATGTTCGTTGTTGTTTTTTTTTCATACACGTCTTGAATAACACTATGCTATCGATCATGACTGACGGACCAAACAAATCATAGTCCGAGACGTCACTGAACCTATTATCTTTCTTCGCTTATATATATATATGGATGTATGAATGTAAAGTACCCTACGTCATTCTCATGTAGATATACTCTCTGACACTATGGACCCCCCCCCCCTCTCATCTTTTGATTGATTGATTAGTCCATGTTCTACATTAGAATGTACAAATAACAGAACGATAAAAATTTTTCGACTAGTTTTGATGATTTTCGTCAGATAGTGTAGGCCAGATAAGATCTTTTCTCTTTTTTTTCTCTCTCTCTCTCTTTCTATGATTTCATCTTTGTATAGACGAATAGTATACTAATAGTTATTCATTTCTTACTTTCTAAGTAGTTAATAACGAGTTTGACAAACGAACATTTAGTGATTATATATATAGAAATATTTCATTAAAGTGAATTCTTACATTGTTTTTTTTTCCTAGAGATTATGTCACTCGATTTCGTGCAAACAATTCCATCTGATCAAATCTCATCATTATTACGAAAAGTTTCTTATGGCCTAGTTACAACTTGTGTACTCGGTGCTGCTGTTTATATTGGATATCGTGTAGCTGCACCTGACAAATATTCTATTAAACAACATCGACATCCAGAACTTAATGATCAAGTAAGTTATATAAGAAAATGAAGGCGTTTTTTGTTTTTCAAATAAGATAAGCATAGCTTGTTGAATTTCTACTGGTTTATATTTATCTAAAAGTTAAATGGTACCACTAAACTATTTTGCTCAAAGAAAATTAAAGGTATAGAACTAATAAAAAGTTCGACATCGTTAAAATTGAATCCATAGTCTATGATTCATTCTTCGGAATAGAAAATGATCTTAGATTAAAATAGAGTTAGAATTAAATACATGAAATTTATTAATTCGAAAATTTTATCATGAAAATATTTATATCAGAGATCCATAAGACGGTATTTATTGCTCTTGTCTATAAATAAAAAATTCAAAGTATTGAGATCATTTTATTTCATAGGAAAATCGCTTGATTTTAAGAGATAACGACTGATGTTTTTTTTCAAAATCTTTACGACGATCTAATTATAAAAATGTAATCTTCGCTTACTTAACCGATGATTTTCTCTCTACATTCCAAGGATCACTCTTAGTACTATAGCTTGTAAATCCATCTATCTTATGAAATCAAATATCATAAGTCATTCAAACTAGCATCAAAGAAATTATAAACTTATGAATAGAATTTTTTCGAAGATGTTATTTAGTTCTAGAAAGTTAAAAATTTATATCAAGCGATCGCAAAAATGGCATTTTCGATCTCTAAAATAGTATTGAAAACTTTTTGCTTCGAACAAAATAAATATCATATCCGTAATCAGTGCAGCAATAGGGTCAAATGACATATTTTGTAATATAATGGATTTTCCAACAAAAAAAAAAGACTTATAAAAAAGAACTGAAGGTATCACAGATAACTTTTTCCAGAAATATTGTTTCTATTATAAAAGACGTAATTTAACTCAATTTTTGATGATAATTACGGATATGATATTTATTTTTGTTGAAACAAAAAGTTTCCAATACTGAATCGTGCATTGTAATGATTAAAAATATCATTTTTTACAGTTGTTAGAACGGAATGAAAAGAAAATAAGTTTTTATCTCTTAAAATAAAGCGATTTTCCTATACAATAGGATGAATTCAGTATTTTGATTTTTTTTTCAATATACAAACGAATGAGAAATTTTTCAAAGCACATTTTCTTATACAATTTTATGAGTTTTATCTAACTACATATATATATCATCGAGAAAAATAATGTACTCAAATTTCGAATATTTACCATCTCACTTCAATACCAAAGGTCTTGATTAGGTTAACAATCTTTGTTTTGATAAGAAATCTTTTTCGTTATGTACTTCCCGAGACAACACTATTCCAATGAGTTTCTATAAAGTTGACGAGGAAGTTTCCTAACTGATAAATCACTTTAGAGTTAGGACTATTGTCATCATGTAGATTCTAATAAGTTATGAATACACTGAAAAGAATTCAGATTAAAAGTTTATTGCTCACAAGATATTGTACTTTTATGGTAGTTTTGAAATGAATGTTGTGATCCTCCTGAGGAAAACTAATTTTAGAATTTTGACTTGAAACTTTTCATACAGACAATTTTTAACGAGAATATATAACGGCAGATTCGATATTCTCATTTCACACATGAAGAACAAATCCTAAAACTTTTTCAGTAAGCCATTTTCATTAAAATCTTTCTCCGTACAAAATCTCAAGTCGAAATTCGAAAATTCGCCTTCTTCATATACTACACAGCATTCATTTAAAAACTGTCATATCTCCTTAACAATAAACAAAAAGTTCGAATTCTCTTCTGCATATTCAAAACTCATTTGAATGAATTTCCTTGTTAGACTTTCATACATTTCATTTATTTTTAAATTTAGATCGAAAAGGTAGTTGCTTCATTAAAAATTACTGATGAACAATTACAACATATCATGCGTACTTTGGAAGAAGAAATGAGTGCTGGTCTCTCACCTGCAACACATAAACAAGCAAGCGTTAAAATGTTTCCATCTTATGTACGACATATTTCAAAGGGTACAGAAGTAGGTCAAGTACTTGCACTTGATTTAGGTGGAACAAATTTTCGTATTCTTTTAATAAAATTACGTGGAAATTCAAAAATTGATTTAACATCAAAAATTTTTGTTGTTCCACAATCAGTTATGATCGGAGATGGAAGACATGTATGTAATTGTTTGATAAAAGAATATATGTCAATTGTTTTTGTTTTATTTAGTTATTTCGACATTTGGTAGAATGTTTGTCAGATTTTATGAAAAGAGAAACTTTATTACATTCAGGAATAACTTATCCATTAGGTATATATGAATATTAATTCAAAAAAGAAAAATTGAATAAATAAATAAATAAATATTCTATTTAGGTTTTACATTTTCATTTCCTTGTAAACAAGAAAGTCTTTCATCGGCTCGATTAACATCATGGACAAAAGGTTTTAGTTGTGCTGGTGTTGTTAATGAAGATGTTGTTAAACTTTTACAAGATGCTATTGATGAAAAAGTACGTAATGTTAATCATTCATTCGTTTTTAATGATTTCTATCTATTATTTAAAAGTCAATTATATATGATAAAACTAAAGATTTATGATTAAAAAAAAAACCGTAAACAACTATTTTTCGAAGAATCAAACGTAGAAAAGAATAAAATTTTTTTTATTCTCAACTATGATCTTAAGATTTGAAAATTTTTGAAATGTGCTATTCATTGATATTAGATAAGTATTTGATTTACGCAAAAGGATAATCTAAATATTTTTAACCAAAGCAACCGTGGATTAAGAAGTTGTGGATCCGAACCCGACCAGACACTCAGACATGGGTCACAATTCGAATTTTTTTCCAACCTATCATCTGCCATTGAACCAACCGAATGTGAATAGCAAAAACAAAATTTTTATTATATACAGGGTGGGAAATAATATTATTCAAGGGGGGTACCGCTATAATTTCAAATAGAAGATATGATGAATTTTATACCAAATGAAAGCCCATAAAAAATGGGGTTTATTGGTACTAAATGATGAGGATTATGAAAACCTTTTAATGTCGACTTTAATAAATTTTCAGAAATTTTATACTTTTTTTGGAGTGGAAAAGTAAAGTGCCAGTAATTGAAAAATGGATTAAAATGTTTTTGTTGGATATTTTTACATGGTTCGATAGAGCTTATCAAGTTCTACAAAACTGTACATACGAAAAAATTTTTAAAGAGAGTTGTTGGGTTAAAATTCACTGAAAACTGTCCAAAGAATGTACCAAAAAACTCACATTTTTTACACTTTTTATAGTGAAAAAACCCGGTCTTTTTTACACTAAATTTAGCTGTTTTCCATTATCATCCTTATGTAAGATGTTTGAAAATATACTCATTCAATGCAGTTTTTCACGCTGCATCAAATGAGCATATTTTGAAACGCCACAGAGAGTAAAAATAATCAAAAAAAATCTAATTATATTGAAAATTCGGATGCTTTTCTTGAATATAAAAAATATGACTTTTTTAACGTTTTTAAGATTTTACAAATAGTTTTTGAATTTTTTAACACAAAAAAATGACTCAGNTGTTATTTGTAAACGATAGTATTTCTTTAATGTACATTCTATAGTAATTCTATTCCCTTTTTTTTGTTCTTAATCATATTTTACCTTCATAACTATATCAGGTGTTTTTTCTAATCGATGATTATGTGTCTGAAAAAAGACGTTTCTCTTTAGCACAAAAAGAAATAATGTGAGCAAAAAAAAAAACAATCGATAATATTTTACATCGTTTATAATCAGCATATTCTTCTGCATAGATCTCAAATAAATTTTTAAAAATTATTATTACATTATTATCAATGAAAAGAAAAGACTACACTTTTATAATATAACATCTTATTACTTATGCTTTCCAGTTTTTTTTACATTAAAATTTAATAATATTTTAAATAAATAATTCTTATATGTCTTATGGACTTTCAATAAGAATAGAAGAACATTCGACATTACTTAGTATAATTTTTTTTCGAAAGAAATCTTTCCATCAGTAAATATATTATTATGAAAGAATTTGATTTGTCGACTAAATAGTAGATAAAGACATATTGTCCATCAAGGTTATATGGTGTATTTATCTAACATTTGCATTTTATTTCTAAGATAACATAATAATTATTAATCAATTTATTATTGCAAAACTTTAAGATACGAGTCTAGTCAAGATTATTGATGAACGAAAACGAATTTCATCAAGTATTTTGATACAGAATATTGCAGACTTGAACTCTTTCATAATATCATTGTTGATACTTATAAAATAACTTACATATAATTCAACTTTGTTCGTTGATTTTAATTTTTTTTTTTTTTGATCAATTATGAAAAAGTTGCTTTTAAGCTAATGATTGTATAATTATTTTCATATATTACACAAGGAAGAAATAATAAAACTGTCAATTGTTGAGAACGAAACTATCAAATAAATACAAATGATAAATTACGTTTCGAAAATTCAAAACTCAAAATAATCTATAATTTACTTCTAACTATTATCTGATAAACCAAAAGATGATTATGAAATGAACCATTTCAATACGACTATGACATAAATTATCAGTTATTTATATATTGTTAATACAAAACACAACGTATTCTGATAAACCTTTCAATGTGTTAGATACCTCCATAATTATGTTAATGATCCATGTATCATATTATTTCAAGTTAAAATAAAAACATAAGAAATATTTTTGTAATGAAAAACAATAAATAACTGAAATATGTGCAATCTTGTATGTATCGAAATACACATGCTCGTCTTGTTTAATTCTATGTGCATTACCATATTTCAAATCAGGAAAAAATTTATTTCCAATGAATTAGTCCATTTTCATCGAATCAATTTATAATTGAAAACAAGTCTTGATACAATATTATCCATGGAATATATAACATTCTATAATGATTTATTGGTTTATTACTAAGAAAAGTGTGAGTGTCAATGTAGAAAGGAAAATATTCACACTCTTTCATAAATATGTCTGTATCTAATACAAGTCTTTTGGATCGATGTGAGTGTTTTCCTCGTCATACTGTTACTCATATTCGATTTGGCAACCAACTGAGATTAATGGCGTAACCAAGGGTGAGTTAGATCGAGTGGTACTCTACCATTGATAGCCTTTGTCATATCATCAGAAGATAGAATAACCTAATAATTATAAGAATTGATACTATATTTCATAAATTCCGTTTAACATCGTAGGACATAATAAATTAATTAATTAGACCAAAATGTTATATATTCAACGAATCATATTTGATTCAGACTCATTTTTTTTTAGTTACGAATTCATTCGGTGATATTGGTATCGGCGAAAATGAAAATTACCTTTCTAATAAAATGACAAAGAGATTTTGTTATTGCACCAGATTCAAACACAATTACTGTTCTTTAATAAATTAATAATAGATCAAAAGCAACAACTGTACTAGTAAGAATTTTATTATAATAAGCTTGTCATTTTTCATTAATTTCTTGTCGATTCCCTTCTGATTTTGGTAAACAATCAAGAGTGTCTTTGATAAAGTGTTTTATATTAATCATGATGATCAACTTTATTGTGATAAGGAACATGTTAAACGTCACTATTACTATGACTTTTATATCATAGTCTATGAATCATAGGCGTATTATTCATATTTCATATTGTAACAGTTATTCTACTAGGTTTTAATATCTATACCAAAATGTTTATTTAATAAACTGAAGTAAATAAAAAGAACTCGTAGCTATTTAATCATATGAGAAAAATTGAGCTTTTTTATGCTTTGTATTCACACATAGTTACTCGTAACCCATATGATGTTTAAAAAGAACCAATCAGAATATAAAGAACAATGATAGATAGCGCTCTTATCTTATGATGTTCTTTATTTATTTACTAGTATAAAAATTATTTCCATTGCTTCATTCATTTTATCCATTCATTTTTTACTTCAATATCTAGTGATCTCTATCGTTTAATAAACTATAGACTTATCATTAATAGAAAAATTTTTATTTATTTTTTTATTATATTTCTCATCGATCACTTGCATCATATTACAGTAAATTGACTTATTGCTAAAAGTTTATGTAATGACATTTGTCAGTTGATTGTACAATTCTTATTTTGTTTTTTTTTTCTCTCTCGCCTACTCAAGTCATACGCATATAGGTTTTGTTTTTTTTAATAAATTGATATTCTGTTTATCAAGATAAAAGAAACAATAAAACGAATGTAAAATGTCGAATTCAAATACCAGTCAACGACGTTTATTTAAAGATTTACAAAAAATTCAAAGTGAAGAACTACCAGGTTAATTTTCTAGACAAAGAAAAAATCATTTCTATATGTTCTCTCTTTTTTCTTTTTCATTTGAATAGGTATCAATGCAACTCCTGTTGATAATGATATGCATGTATGGAATGCTTTAATCGATGGACCAGCAGATACATGCTATGAAGATGGATTATTTACACTTAGAATGGAATTCACAGGTATTGAGAAACAAAAAGATAAAAACTTATAAAAAAAGATTAATTATTTTTGTTTTATAGATACTTATCCATTAACACCACCTAATGTTCGATTTACTTGTAAAATGTTTCATCCAAATGGTAAGTTGAGAGAGAAACAAACACCTACAACATGAATAAAGAACGAAGATGATGCATGAATACGAATGATATTGAAGGTAGAAATAAATTTGATCTGCTCATGACGAGATACGCTTTCGTTCTATTTTGTACATTATTTTATAAAAACTTTTATTCTGATTATAATTAAATTTAATTCATGTAGAAAATAATTTTGATAAACGATTAAGAGTAATTAATAGTAACTTAACTAGATAGATAAATAAATCAATGATGATTAAAAATCATTTTTTAATTTTTGATAATACACATACTCGATTACTTCTTGTGATAGACATCATTTATGTTTTTAATTGAAACTTTCTACAAATATTTTTTCTTAATACTTGTATACTTGAATTATATTTATCGATATTAATTCACTTATTATCAATAAAAAAGATTTTTCTGTAATATATTCATTTTTAAAACAAAACATTATGATTAAAATGAGATAATTCTCTTCAGCTTGTATATAATTTATCTAGAAATGTTAGATAATTTCTATAATATTATCGATTCTATTTTTAATGTACATAAGCAATGTTTATCTTATAATGTCAACTTATCGATTAAAGAAAAAACAAAAACATTTTAGTCTATGCTGATGGTAGTATTTGTTTGGATATATTACAACGAAATTGGAGTCCAACATATGATGTATGTGCTATATTAACTTCAATTCGTTCATTATTAAATGATCCAAATCCAAATTCTCCAGCTAATAATGAAGCAGCTAAATTATTTTTAGAAAATCGTCGTTTATATGAATCAAAAGTACGTAAATTAGTTGAAGAATCCATAATGGCTGATCAAATAACAAATGATTTAAAATTAATTGATGATAATGATGATGAAAAAAAAAAATCCATTGACAAATCATCATCATCATCAACATCGAACAATAATGACAATAACAATAATAATAATAATAATAACAATCAAGAGGCTCAAGCAACAGCAGCATCAGCTTCATCATCATCAAATCCATAAAACATGAATAATCATCTTAGTCCGATCATTCTCGTTTATTGTATTTTTTTTTCTTCCTTTTCATCCTCAAAAAAAAAAAAACAAAAAACCAAGAACTTTATCATACATACAAATTTTAAATATATGTATAGCAAAAATAAAACATGATCTTCTTCTAGATGTAATATATTTACAAATATAATGAACTAAGCATTGCTTAGTCAATGATACGTCCACAAAAAGTACCTATACGTCCTGTATATAATCCATCATTGGCACATGAGACAATACAATCATCGACAAATGTTCCAGATATAACATCATATATAGGAAAAATTTTAACAATAAATTATCATCAAGTTATTGTTGAAGATATTCTTGGACAAGGTGGTTTTGCTTTTGTTTTTCTTGTTCGTTCATTTAATCAACAACGATATGCACTTAAACGTATGTATGTTAATAATCAACGTGATTTAAATGTTTGTCAACGTGAAATATCTATAACAAAAGAATTTTCATCACATCCAAATATTGTTAAATATGTTGATTCATATATACATCGTGTATTACCAACGAATATACAAGCACGTCAATATTATATTGGAAATGGTGAAAATAATGATGATGATGATGATGATGCTATTTATGAAATACTTTTATTAACAGAATATTGTTCAAATGGAACATTAGTTGTAAGTCATCAAAGAAAAATCCTTTTTTTTTTTTTCTTGAACTTTACAAAAAGGACGTTTTTGCTTTGTGATTATTTTAAAGCGTTAATATTTATTCATTTATAGACAAATAAAGTTGCACATGTTTCGACTCTGTCAAAGGTAGGAGACTCCAATCTGCTGTGATCTTGAGACATAATGACGTTTATATTATCTACTATGATTTATGCTCTATCAAATGCTATTATTATGAAATTTCTAGGGAAAGATTTGATCAAAGAGCAGAGAATCTCATTGGAAAAATTACCAAGAGAAATGATTGAAAATTGTCAGAATTATAGAAGGAATTTTAACGAATCTTATCCACTGTCATGTTACGAATATTCAAAAATAATTCTATAAATCAGGCAAATTTTTATCTATGATAGAGATATCATTAAGTCTCTAAATGATAAATCAAACACTATGAGATTTATTGTACCTTCCGAAACATGTTTGTCTGACTGAAAAGATTATATTGAATTTCTAATTTTTTCCTATAAAGATCAATCCAATCCTGGTTATCCACTTGCTATCAATATTCATAGTACTCAAGTTACAACCCAAATATGACTGATATGAATTATAAAATCATCGTTATTATTATTAGGTCTCGACTTTCTGAATATTTTCCATATCTTTCAATCATATAATAAACTGAACGATAGTATACAATATAATTCTTTACATATTTCATAAAGATTAATAGATAGTTCAATATTTTTAAAACATCAATTCAAATTTTCTTACTTTGAATTAAAATAAAAGATTTTTTTCAAATATTTACACTGTTGTTCTTCTCATCATAAGTTTTTTTGCTAGTAACTTTAGCTTTTGTAAATTATTGATCGAAGTATTTACAAAGATTAATCATAAAAAAAAAAAAAACACATGTTTCATGTTCTTTAAACTTACGTTTTCTGTTTTAGAATCGTTTAAATGAACAACATAATGTTGGTATAACATTAAATGAACGTCAAATTTTACGTATATTTGCTGATATTTGTCATGCTGTAAGTGCCTGTCATTTTCGTCGTCCTCAACCTATATTACATCGTGATATTAAATTGGAGAATATTCTTATTGATTCTCATCAAAATTATGTTCTCTGTGATTTTGGTTCAGCTATTATACTTTCATCTTCAACAACGAATGATCATCAACAATATCAAAAAAGTGAATTAACAACAAGTATTATTCAACAACTTGAAGAAGAAATTCAACGTTATACAACATTATCTTATCGTGCACCAGAGATGATTGATTTATATAGTCGTTTACCACTTACACTTAAAATTGATATTTGGGCTATGGGTTGTCTATTATATAAACTTATGTATAATGCAATGCCATTTGGTGATAGTATTTTAGCTATACAAAATGGAACATTTGTTATACCTGATGATATGGCACAAGTTTATAGTCGAGAATTGAATTTATTTGTTCGATATATTTTAGAAATTGATATTAACAAAAGACCAGATATATGGCAGGTTAGAGAATATTTATACTAGAGTAATAAAAAACGATTCGGTATACAGAATAGACATAAATTTCGAAGAAATCTTTCTTAAAAAAGATTAAGATGATTATGCAATCAGTAATTTTCATAAAAAACATGTTAACATTAATTTTCTTCTGTCAAAACCATGTTTCTATCTAAGAAATTTTACTTGAAAAAAAAACACAAGGATTTTCAGGAAGGCTATATTTGAGTTCAGAAATGTTTATATTAACCATGATGACATTGAACATATAGAAGAATTTTTAGATTAAGTTTCAAATATTCACTCTGAAATAAAAAGAAGCTTTGTTTCTTCTGAAATCATCAGTAGTACTAACTAGGGAACCTTCGAAGGTGCGGGAGTGCTTTCCAATCGGGGTTTCGTGCATCTTGTAGCCCGTAGTGAGTTATGCTTACGGTAAAAAAAGTTCGGGTTTCTGGCTTGTTTCTGAGGAGATATCGAGCCCTTGAAAAGTTACAAAG
>CAJNSZ010000601.1:49309-66346 GCA_905329745.1 Rotaria sp. Silwood2
GACGTGATTCAAAACTTCTGAAATTTTTTATGCAACCTAGTCTAGTTGAGGCCTTTATGCAGGCAAAGTTTCAGATCAACATTTGAAAGTATAGCTTTGCTGCCACTGTAGGCCTACAATAAAGAAAATTCACTAAGAGTTCGATATCTCCTCAGAAACAAGCCAGAAACCCGAACTTTTTTTACCGTAAGCATAACTCACTACGGGCTACAAGATGCACGAAACCCCGATTGAAAAGCGCTCCCGCACCTTGGAAGGTTCCCTAGTAAAACACTTTTTTTTTCTGCTCTATTGAAATTTTGTAACAAAAATTAAAACCCTATGATAACAGTATATATTCGATTATTCACTTAATATTTAGTTGGTTGTCTAATGTAGGGATCTACGGGTCCAGATTCATAAAAACATGGACGCGCAACTCTGTAGCTCGCTTTATATTAATCATCGATCTTAATTATATTTCTCTAATAATGCCATAACAATGTAGAGAATTATTGTTTTGTCTTCAATCTATATACAAATAGATTGTTACGATTCTAAAAATAACTCATAGGAAACTTTAGTTTTTCAATAACTAAAGTTAATCTTTCGAGTGTATAGTATCATACTAGATTATTTCTTCTAAACTTACATTATGCTTAGTAGAATCAGAGAAATTTTGAGTAATCAATCATTGATCTATTTTTATCGAGAAAAAGAATCTATCATTTTTCTTTTGAAATACATGAAAAACAAGAAGTTTAGATTCCTTGAGTCCTTACAAATAGTCTTTCTCTTTCTGCTGACTTCAAGTATCCGACTCGAATCACGAAAATTTAACCCATGTAGAAGATATTGCTGACTTCAAATTTGTTCATAAATTAATTTGTATTAAAACTTGATCAATTTAATCTATTTGCTATTAGGTATCCTATATTACATATAAATTACTTGGTAAGGAATGTCCTATTCCAAATCGATGTCAATCAAAAATTCCTAATTTAAATACAATATCAATGCCATTAACTGATAGTGAATCTCGTCATCAACGAACTTCTGCTTTATCAAAAGCTAAATCAACATCAAAAAATGTTACTGATGAATCTTTAACTCTTGGTACAGCAGTTAATCCACGTGAACGTCCACGAGGTATGATGGCACCATCAACATCATTAATTAATTTTAATCAACCAAGTCAACCATCACCAGTTACTGTTGCTCCACCAAATCCATCAACGAATTCATCACGATCAGGTTCAGCTAATCAATTAATGTTTGATGATGATTTTTCACAAATTCCATCACATGCGATTAGTTTAACTAATATTCCAACTGTAACAACAACAGCTAAAAATGAAAAAATTGTATCTCGTGCTCGACCATTACTACCAGAAATGATTTCAACAACATCTGGTCTTACTGTACAACAACAATTCTTTCCACCACCACCGCCACCACCTGCATCTTCTTCTAATGTTGAAACTCATCGACGTAGTTCATCTCAAACAATAAGTCCAACGAATATCCAATCGTCTTTTCAAAACGCCTCCTCCGTTGATTCCTCTGATCAAGACGAAGTATCCAATGATGACATTAATCAATTAAAAACAAATGTAAATAAAATAAAACTTCAAAATTCTTCAACAAATAATTTTCAATTAAATTCGGATGATGATCAAATATTTACATCCAAATCTGTTTCTAATAAATCAATATCAACGAAAACTCATGTAAGTTCCTATTGAACAGAAAAAAAAAAAAAGAACTTGCCATCAATACAACAAATAAATTATTTTCAAGAAAAATAATATCCATTAAACATCTCTGAAAATTATTATATCCTTTTTTTTTTATCAATATTTCTCTTTTATAGAATATCAAGAAAAAATCTCAATTACCAATAATAACTAAATCTACAAATCATCATCCATCAACGGAGGAGGCTGAAAAAGACATTTCATTTTCGAATACAAACAATAAAAATTTTATTGGATCCGTAATTGAACATTCAATTAATCATTCCTCTAAAGAAAATAATCTTGATAGTAACACACAAAATAACTTTAATCAACTTATTAATCAAGATTCTGATGATGAACAAGAAAAAAGTACGTCAAATGGAATATTCTTGATAATAATTTTTTTTTCTCTTGAGCTTTGCAAAATACGATGTTGAAGAAGTATTGAAATACTTAGTTTCATCCATAAACAGCAACACTAAAAAAAGAGATCGTCTCAAATTTTACAAAAAAAGAAAAACAATTCACTTGGTGTCTGTGTGATTATGAAATCCAATCAGTTTCGCTAACAAGGAAACTACTTGCAGTGATATTTCCGTTTGAGATAAGGTCAGAGTCATTACGTATGACCTATTGAGACTAGAAGGATTCTTTCCCATGCGTTGCTTTTTTGGAGTTGTAATCGTTATAATAGATTTTTTACCTTTGGCACGATATTTAGAGAAAAAACGGAAAAAAGAATGTTGGCCTAAAACTTTGTTCATTGCGAAGGAAAATCATGGTATTCTTCCAATAGGACGGAAAATCTCGTTTATTTTATGTATTTCATAGCTCAAAAAAGGACTACTGTTTTTTGACTGAAATTTTTACGATATTATAATGACTTCAAGAATTGCCTATGAACAAAGTTTTAGGTCGAAATTCGTTTGTCCCAACTTTTTTTAAATAAATACCGTGATAAAATTAAAAAAATCTTGTTTAATGGCCATCACTCTAAAAGTCAGTGCATGAAGGCGAATCCTTCTAAGTTTCTTCTCATCTCAACAGACCCCACATAATGAATGAGATCTAATTTCAAAAGCAAGACATCACTTCGGGGAAGTAATTCTGTTGATGATGCTTGAATGAAATGCAGTGTTGGTACAATATTTTTCTCTCCACGTATTGAGTAACTTCACCATAATATGATTCATCATTATCCGTAGATGAATTTACATTAAAAGCGAATGCTTTTTTTTTTTTTTATAAATAGCAGTTTGAAAAAGTAAAAATATTTTGCAACGTCAAGATCTCGTTAAATACCGAAATTAAATCCGGATATAATCTCATGCTCAGCACTAGAATCAATCTGGCTGTAGAACACTAGTCATTATAATACATGAACTATTTCGCCATTGTATTTCCGGAGAATTAAATAAAAGGATGATGAAGAAATCTGTATATGATTCTATAAGAACTTTTTTCTTTATTATTTATTTAGATCACAAAACAAACTTTATTAATCATTCCTTGACATTAAAAAGTTCATCAAACAAACATAACAATGAAATGAATCCGTCGTTGATTGATAATAATAATCCATTTCTTCGTGCACCTTTTCATCATTCATCATCAAATAAACAAACATCAACATCTTCATCAACTAATATAAATCAAAAAATAATTATGACTAACTCATCTTCATGTGATCTGAACAGTATCGTTGTTGGAAAAAGAACAAGTGCTTTTGCTCCTTATCAAAAACGAGAAATAAATTCAGATAATTATGGTAAATTTTTTTTCTTTTTCAAATAATAGTTTTCTAATTTTATAGACAAAAAAAAAACAATTTTTCGATTCATTTAATTGATCTATAAGTCTATTTCATTAGAATTTAACTATACAATTAGTTCGATAAGACGAAAATAAACAATTTGTATTAGACAATCTTCTATTATATTTGTTTTAGTTATTGATGGAAAATATGATCCCGATAGTTCAATAGGCAAAGTTTCTCATTCGGAGTATTTTGTTCCAATTGCTCTTAATAATCAATCATTTACATCAACAGACGTCTTCACAAATGCTCCATTTAAAACAAAATCCAAAAGTAAACAACATTCAACAGTGACCAATAATATAAATCCTATGTCATCTCAATCATCATCAAATTCTCAATTGATTAATTTAAATATGCAAGAACAAATAAATAAAAATTTAAATCCTAATAAGAAAGCAATAATCACTGACATTGATTCTCAACAACATGGTTATTCGAATTTATTATTGAACAATACTATTATCGATGAATATCTCTAATGCATCCTTCCGGTGATACATTTTTATTTTTTTGTGAAACTTGTATCATTCCATAAATATATTCTTTCTTTCCTCGTATATATCTACAGCTAATGATGCTTATATATTTTATAATTTTAATAAAAAACAAAAAAAAAAAAAAGAAGTTCAGTGATGCAATATGTCCAACTTCTCTTGTGTATCTGTAGAAAATTATTTCTATTTCTGTTTATTTTACTTTTCAAGTTTTATACTGCGCAAAAATGTTTTAAATTAAAAAAAATAAATTCAAGTGCTTTTATTAAAGAAATTATTTTGTTGGTGAATAAAACTACCAATGAAATATCATGACTACATAAAAATATTAAATATTAATTATAAAAGAGCAAGAAGAAATTTTCTTTTAATGTCATTATATACTTGTCATTGGCTCTATCATGATATAAATATAAGAATATATTTTATGTTTTCCAATTTGTTGTCATAGTAACCAAAGTTCTTCAATATTAACTTTTTACAAGTGACTTTTGATTGTTGTCCAAAAATGATCTCCTCCTTTTATTAAATTCATTCCAAATTTATTATCGTATGTCAATCATTATCTCACATATCTAATATTCTCAGTATTACTAAAAGAATAAAAAAAAAAAAACAATGAATGATCATACAATTGATCATCAAAAGCAAACAGTAACTAAAGAAGAAGAAAATTTAAAATATCTTCCATTTAATATTCAATGGCTTGATTCAAGTTATCAGCAAACATGTTTACCTGATAGTCCATGGCAAAAAGTAAAAAAAGGCTTTGTTTTTTTTTTCTAAATTAAAATATTCATTTTTTTTTTTCAAAATTTCATTTAATAAAAGATTCTTGATGAGCTTGAACCAGCCTTAGCAAATACAGCACGTCAACAATTTAATAATCCTGAACGTCGTCAAATACTTATTGAATTACTTGGTAAATTATTTCAATGGAAATTATTTCGATCCGAACCCGATACACCACATATATTAGTTAGTCATTTTTGTTTTTCTTTATTTTAAATCAAAATGATTTTTCTTTTTTTGTTTCATATAGCTTCCACCTGTTATGCCTGAAGAACATCGACGTAAACTTGAAAATGAAGCTAAATCATGGTTACAAATTCAAACACATAAATCAGCACTTGAAATAGGCGCAGGTATTTAAATTAAGATTCGTTTCTTTTTCTTTACTATAATTTAATATTCTATTTAGCTGTAACGGAAGATGAAGAGTATGTATAGAAAATTAATTAATTAAATTATTTAAAAATCAAAAAATTCGCTTTAGTATAAATCATTTATCAAATGATATGAAAAATTTTCTTGAATATACATATCAAATAGTACGTAAATCACTTGAACGTTATTTATATCAAGTACAACAAAGAGAAAGTCTTAAACAAGAAGAAGAGAAACTACAAGAAATAAATAAGAAAAAACATCAAGATGAATTAACCGGGGGTACAAAACTTCGATCAATTTTACGTGATACAAAGACTAATTCAAAAAAATTACCAATGATTGATGGTTTGTATGAAATTTGAATTGATTTTTTCTTTCTTAAATAGAGAGATAGAATAATTTAAATCAGACTTGAACAAATAAAAATAAAAATTGTCTTTCTAATGTTTGATTAAAGATTTATTCACGAGCATTAAGGCCCCCTCCCCCCGTCAAAAAAGTCAATTTTCGTCAGAAAAATCGAAATTGAGATAAATGCATGGGAAGATAGGCCAAGTTCTGCTCTTTCAGAAACGCTATGATTTTTTATTGGGCACCTCTTTTTTGACAAAGTTTTTAATCCTTTTCTGTCATCGACTGCTAAAAAAAACAAGATCTTTATTTTCTGGAAAAAAAACGAAATTTTAGATAAATGTATACTCCAAATAGTCTATGTAAATGAGCTTCTCTGACATAGATAATCGCAAACAGATACGAAGAAAAAAATGAACTTTATCTTCTAAAAAAAAAAAAAATCAAAATTTTATCATTTGTCTGCGCAGAGATATTCACAAAATAAACTGTATTTTTTCGAAAGTCCGATATTTCAAAAAACTTGTTTCTCGTTTTTCTCAGAAGGTGGGTTCGACGACGCATCTCCAGCGGCATTCGACCAAAGTTCGATATAAAGTCAAATATTTTTTTTTTGTTTGAAAGAGCGTGAAAAACTGCAGCGGCTAGCGGAGCCCTTTCTTTGAATAAGGCGTTGTTATTATTAAATTNCATTGAAAAATCGTAATTTTACCTTTTTTAACTTTTAACCACATTAAGTAGTTGATAGATCGTGGATAATCTTAGTGAACAACGACTATCAGCACTAAGCTACATTTTGCTGAAAACCGCAGCTCAAAATAATGTGCGGTTCTGGAAATCTTACGGACGCAATCTCACTCGTCAGCTGTATGAACTATTTTGAGCGCCACTGTATAGTGGCGAAAGGAATGATTTCTAGTAGTTTCATATAATACTTTTTTTTCAAAAGTTGACATGATGGAAAAGGATTCAATGAGAGATATGCTAGTAAACACAAGTGTAGCGCATACATTAAGTTTTGTGCTTCTCTATCTAGATGTAAACGAATATGTAATCAGATTTCAAAAGCATAAGTCTCAGTAGTCTAATGGTGAAGACGCACGACTGAAGATCGTGTCATTCAGGTTCGATCAATACTGTTCATTTATTATAATTATTCGTAGAATTAATCAGTCGTATAATGAATCGTGAAATATATGTAATAAATGAACAAAATCTTTCCTGACTGAGACATTGAATTTTTTGTTATTTCGTTTGAATAATTCGAAGCTGATGCAATACCATTTACATGCTCTCATATATTTCATCATAATTACGCAAGAGTACGTCTTTTTGTGTGTTTTTTATTGTAAACCAATCAGAACAGAAAAAAGCACATGCAAAAACCTGCACTTACACACATATTCACCCTTCCAGGAATCACATGATAATCCTAAAATTCAAAATCCGTCGTTTCTCTTTTTGTCAACAACGATTTTTATCGATTAAAACTTCACCGAAAGAGTTTTTTACTGATTTTGATATCATTGTCAACAAAAAATTCGACGGAAACGGACTAATTCCAACTTTATAGGAAGCTGAAATTGATCCGTTCGTTCAAAAAATTTATTTTTATACGACTATTTTGCGCATCGATCTTTTCACTTGAAAATAAAAGATTTCTTTTTTCTATGTTCGGTACTCTGTTTCATGTTCTATGTTAAGAAATGAAGTGTGGTTTTTAAGTAATAAAAGTGACAGTCGGTGCCCGCATACTTTCTCTCTTGTCATTTTTGCTTTAGTGGAAAAATGTATGTGAACGTTATCTTGAAAAACAATTCAACCATTGAATATTTTTTACACATAAGAGTGCCATATAAATTACATTTTCTACAGAATCGTTTTCGGTAATCTATGGTATTTCATAAGAATGATTTCAAGTAAAACCCTGCTGTGCATAAGATATTGACCCTTACTGTTCAGTAAGTCTACTGAATTATCATTGTACCTTTTCGAAACGTCGATAAAAGAAACAATATCTATTAGTTTGGGATCAGTTATTTCTTTTTCAAAATGATACTAAAACCGGTCTACTACTAAAATAGTGTACACATATGTTTCAACAGAATCGATAATCGACTGGAGTTTATTTTTCTTAGTACCCTGAAGCATTAGAAAAATCTGTTCATTTGACATAATAACAAATTCCTAAATTTATTCTTTTTGCCATACAACAAAAAAAATTCTATAATAACAACTTGGTCAACCAATATTTTCATCGGTTTAAAATATGACGACACGCGGCTATGTTTATCGATTGCAGGAATACTCAAATAGAGTTCACTGAAGCATTTCTTTTTCTTCAATAATTCTATGAAAAAATACATAAAATATCAATGATTATCAAACACATCATCGGTTAATAAGGTTATACAATTTTGTTTTGCTTTGCCTTATTAGAACATTTCTCTTACGTAACAATGTAATCGTGTTCAAACAAATTGTTTGATGTAACTCATATTCAGTATTATTCTTACATATTCTGTTTGGCATATCAACAAAATGTAAAAGAGTATGGACAGAAAAAAGCAGATATCATGATTGTTGTACTTATCGGAAGTTTTTTTTTGGAATTGCTTAGCAGAATCAAATTAATATTTGTTAGTTGTTTGTTGTTTTACGTTGTTTATTATTCATAAATATCGATATATTTTTAATATATAAAGGTTTATTAATAAGCATAATGTTTTGTATATGACAAGTTGGATATTCGTTTGAAACATTGATAAACAATCTTGCCTAGTAATTATTTTTGCAGGATAATATACAGATATTAATTGATGTGAGATTGTTCAGAGACAAAAATAAAGGAATTTAAATATACTAACAGTAAATAAAACATCGATATGTACATATTGTAACGATCAAAAGTGTTATGTCGTGTTTTCAACTGCCTTTATTTAATTTGTCTCTTCCTTTTATATTCCCGTTCCACTTCAGCGCGCTATTCAAGCGGAGAGGGAGAGAAGAGAGAGAGATATATATAAATACATAAGTAGGGAGAGAACATGAGAGAGGAACAGAAGTGAACACAGATAAACATTAAAGCATAAGGGCGTAACACGTTATTATGTACACAATTACCAAATACATTAGAGCACGTATCTAAATCGGCACACATATCAATTATCTTTTGTATCTGGATAATCTATAATAGCTCTTAAAAAGAAATGTATAATTCATGTTAAGATACCATTAAATTTATTGTAATGATAGAGAAGATTTCACTCAGACTACACAAATAAATAATTCATGCATCAAAACTAAGAAAATTTCATTTCATGTTTTGTTCCCCTTAAATTGTGCGATTAGTTTAATATACAGTGAATTAGTCAATATCTTCTATTAGACATGCTAATTGAGTAATTTTGTTATGCAATGAATAGGAATTGGATGAGAGTGGAGATATATTATATTAGATGCATGTTCTATTTACAACGATATTTATAATAATCTTAACGGAAGATTGAAGATAGATTAATATGGATATTATTAAAAACTATATGAAAGATAACAATTCAAATATATTGTATTTATTAAATAATCCATATGAAAATAGTTTTTCAATAAATAATACTGATTTAAATGGTTTGATCAAAAAAATAATATATATTCTATGATGAACTTGGAAGAATAAACAACTTGAAAGTATAAAAGCAAATAATCATATTGATGATACAAATAGAAATTCTAATGTTTTTAAGTATTTTATATCAGATACTGATTTCTAACAATAGATATTATTAGAAGAAGAAAACAGAACTCATACTTTTAGCAAAACTATATCAAAAACGAATAAAAATCTTATTGAATTAACATGCAAAATATTCTGAAGAATTGTCATATCTATAAAAAAATTAGAAGAAACACAAGAAAATATTTGAAACTAGATAAGATAAATATAGAGAAAAAAAATCTCGTCCTTTTATCTTTCTTCTCAAGACATAAAAATAATAAATATAAATTTATTTTCAATGAATAATCTTATTGATTATTTGCTTTTTCATCTGTTTATTCAATTGAAATGATAAAAGACATTTTTTCTTCTATTGAATTTTCAGTTGATGTATTGTTTCATGATATTATCGTTGAAGAATAATATCATTTCACCTAGAGAACAACTATTTATTCATCGTTCAACAGTTAACAGGATTAAATTTACTGAATAAATATAGTTTTATTTGAAAATATTATCTAGTCGACTTCGATATTACATTATTACAAATAAATTCCTTTGATGACAATCGATAATTGAAACGATTTTCAAAAACCAAAAAATAGAATTTAAAAATTTTCATTAAATAATATCTGAAAAGAGTTAAATATTCGTTATTAAATGTTTCAATCAATGAATATCATACTTCTTGAAACTTTTCACAAAGTAAATAAGACAATTTATCTTAAATATTCTTTGTTTTATAAAAGATAAATAAAATCTTTGTGATTTTTAACATTTCTTTTTGGAAGAATATTAAAATTGAAAATAAGAATTAACTTATAAAATGTCTATTAAATGAATCTTCTATTTTATTGAAAGAAATCAAATCGAATGATTAATATAAAAGCAAAACTAAATTGTATCGATAGTATAAAACATGATTTCATCATTCAAAAAATCTCATTGAATCGATTGTTTAATAATAATCATATTTATTTATTATTGTGTTTCTTTTCAAGACTATTTATCTAGGTGATTTGACAATTCGAACATCTTATTTTTTTTTAATTAAATTTAATTTATTTAGTAAAAGATTTGTATTTTCTTTGTTTATGTCAATGTTTATCCTTGACTTTGAGCTGTTTGGAAAAACAACTCATTTATTAAAAGAACCTTTAATGAATTCACTTCAAACTTTGTGAAGGTTTCGAACGTATTAAACCAATACTCTATTTTATAATTAATCAGTGATATCCTAGCATGGTTAACCTGAGTATCCTTATGATCCAATATATTTATATAACTAAGTTAGACGATCCAACTCAATACACGATAAGCAGAGTTATGACCAGTTGGAGTTTTCATTAGTGGAACCGGTAGAAATCGGCATCAGTCATTCTTCATTTTTCTCACTTCATAGCTACTATACGAATTCCTTCATTAGTCATATATGATTCCTCTAACTACGCTAATGACATAAGAGTTCTTTTTTTAGGAATTTTTTACTGTTTAACTTCAGAAGTTTTTTTTCTCTGTTGATATCTTCTAGTGCATTATACTTTCTTTTATAGTGTTACTGGTTTAGAATAAAAAAAACATTTTGTTCTTGCTATTATATTAATGAGATGATATAAATAATCTTTTTCTGTATGAGGAAACAAAATCATTATGTACATCATTGGAAACTTCTTAAATATAAATTGTTTAAAAAAACGAGAAAAACAAATTTTTTTGCTTTTCTGAAATTTGAATATGATGGTTTATCGGATGGTTGAAAAAGTAAAAATCAGTAAATGTATCCAAATATTATTAAATCGTTGTGCTTATCAATGTCGGAGAACTTGTTCATTATGATCAAATTTCCATGATGAATGAGATAGTTCAAAAAAAAATATAATAGAATATCAATCATTGATCAACAACAAGAACAAATTCATCAATCTTTTAAGTGAACTTCTTTCTTCATTCATTCTATGAATCCTTTTTTATATCATTATTTGAAATTGTTTTTTTTTGTTTTGAAAGACATTTTAATAAAGTGTCAAGCAGACATTTACTTCGAATAATTTATACATTGATTTTTCTTGTTTACAAACTCGATCGTTACTTCTCAATTTTGTGATAAATCTAGTTATTTATTCGATATGCTGATATCTGTGGGTTAAAAATTCGTTTTAGTAAAATATTATTCTGTCTTTGACATCTTATTACTTCTTCATAAATGACACAGCTTTTTAGACGACCTATGTCAATGTTCGGAAGGAATTTACTATGAAGACAGTGTCCTTATCCAGAAGTAATCTTTTCTATATTTATAATAAACTATTGTTCATTTTTATTTTTTTTGTTTCTTTTATCTGCCTTATGAAATAGTAAAAGAATTGTTCATCCGATATTACTCTCTCGATTAAGCGTAAGACTCTAACTATAAATTAAAATAAGAGTCCTTCACACTTTAACTTTCAAATAGTTAAAATTAAAGTTAAATTTCTTCACATTGGCCTTTTTTTGTAAAGAAATTCTTTTTTTCAAAAAAGTAAATGCATGCAAGAAAATATCTTGTGGAAAAATCTACTACAAACTTGATCTAGATTCGACCAGAATTCATAGATAACAGTGATGATCGTAGAATTAATTGAAGGAAAAAATGAATAAAACACTGGAAATTCGTTTGTTAAAAATTAAAACTTCGCCAAATTGAGAATGTGAACCTTTCTTAAATTTTTTGATGACAAAAATAAAATGTTATTTGATTTTTTTTTGTTTTAGATTTCTGTAAGAAACACTAATAGAAAAGAGATAGAGCAAGTGTGTCGATTGTTCTTCGTTAAAGAAATATCGTTCACTTACCATTATTTTTGCTTTGGTCTCACTATTATGATATGAAGTGAAATGTGATGAAATATAGTAGAAATCGAAAGCACTATTTTCGGCATATATCTTAAGTACAAATGAAGTTATCATTGTCTATTGAATATTTCTAAAATATAAATTGTTTACATTTAATTGAAAAATTTTTTGTTTAAATAAATAAAAATGAGAATGAAAATATCTCTTGTTCTTATACATGTAAATAATTATTTAGTCAAATTTGATAATTATATGTAGAAACTTGCTTGAGACAAAAAAAATGAAGAGAAGAATCGAAAAAAGAAATTATAAAATTGAAAATACGTTGATTTGCTAATGAAGAAGCATGAGATTGAGATTAAAGAAGGGTCGTTGCCAATTGTTCTCTTTGCTTTAGTCATTTATTAATTTTCCTTTTTTTCTATTTGCGTATCCTTGAAAACGTTAAATATGTCAGAGATACTCGATATGCTTGATTCGATTTCAAACAATGTTAATTCTTATTCTCTTTGATTTCTTTTTTCTTTTAAAATAAATAATTTATTATTACAGATCTAATTAATTTAAATGTTGATTCAAATTCTGATGAAACTGGTCACACATAATTTCAACGTCTTGTTTATCTTCATGCGTCATATTCAAATAATAATTAAGCATTTTTTTAAGATTTATTTTTAGTTGAAATGCAAATTTGTTTGTTTTTAGAGATATGTTAACAAATATTTTTAACGAAAGGCTATTGTGCACTTTATCTTAAACAGGTGTTATGCATGAGAGAAGATTATCTATTAAATACGGTCAAGACTATAAACATATTGTCTAGTATAATGATAGAATAGATAGATGCATTATTGCATCTTTCTTGTTCATCAAGATGGAATTTAAGTATATAACTTATTTTGCGTCTAATCAAATATGAAAGTAAAGTGTGTGGGTGTGATTAGAGAAAAGATCAACAGGCACACACTGTAAAAAAAATTCGTAGAATAATAAACCCTAGAACTTTAGGAAAATCTTCCTAAACCCTTAAAGGGTTTATGCTGGTGTGTTAAACCCTTAAAGGGTTTTTGTGCGAAAGGGTTTCCGAGAAAAAGGGTATTTGAAAATAAAAAGGGTTTATGACTAGCGAAGAAGGGTTTATTGCTCTACCCTTTCGTGAAAAGGATTCATTACTCTGCAGTCAAGGGTTTACTGTACTGCCTTTTCATGAAAAGGGTTTATTATTCTACGACCAAGGGTTTATTGTTCTGCCCTTTCATGAAAAGGGTTTATTATTCTACGGTCAAGGGTTTATTGTTCTGCCCTTTCATGAAAAGGGTTTATTATTCTACGGTCAAGGGTTTATTGTTCTGCCCTTTCATGAAAAGGGTTTATTATTCTACGGTCAAGGGTTTATTATTCTGCCCTTTCATGAAAAGGGTTTATTATTCTACGGCCAAGGGTTTATTGTTCTGCCCTTTCATGAAAAGGGTTTATTATTCTACGGTCAAGGGTTTATTGTTCTGCCCTTTCATGAAAAGGGTTTATTATTCTACGGCCAAGGGTTTATTATTCTACGGCCAAGGGTTTATTATTCTACGGCCAGGGGTTTATTATTCTACGGCCAAGGGTTTATGGCTCTACCTTTTCATGAAAAGGGTGTTTTATTTTATATTCGAGAATATATCAACATTCCTTTTGATTAAAAGCTTTTGTTCTATGTTCAAGGGGATATTAGTATGCTTTTTCATGAAAAGCTTCTTGTTCTATGATAAAAAAAATAACTTTTTTACTTTTGGATGTTGACTACTCTTTGATTATTGTAAAATTTTGGCATCAGCATGACGTACGCGTACTGAGAAGTGCATCATAATACATTTTACTAACTATTCTATTAACTTTGTTTCCGAACGTCAACCAAATTCTTGATATCAGCAATTTCGATTCGATAAAAAAAGTATATGAATCGTCTTTTATAGCATTTGCGTTACTGATATTCTGATATTGAATTTATTGAGAAAAATAAAAAAAAATTATTTTATATAGAAAAAAACTCCGTTCGTATTTGCAGATTTTTTAAAGTTTTATATTTTGCGACGATTTATTCTAAGGAATCAAACTTCGATTGTTTTATACTTAATTAAAATATTCTCTTTACAATTGATTTTTTTTCTTTACATTATTTCTATAACAATTTGGATATATTTTTCGATAATGTGCCAAAAGAAATCAAAAGCTTAAAACAATTGTATACATAGCTGAAGAATATTTTTAGCTTGCTTTATAGAGATGCCGTAAACCACATGAATACTTATAATGAAACTTTACGGATTGATATCTTTCAATCTTAGAATCAAAAGATATCAACATTCAAACTCTGAATAACTTGAAACTGTAGAGGAGAGGATGAATGATACACTTTCAAGTTGTTTCATTTTCAAAATTAGATTATCATTTGTAGCTAAGGATTGAAAAACTAACTCTAATACAGAAAGACATAATCATTTCTCAAGTATTTGTTGTTTCGATCTACTATATATGTACTAGCTAAGATTTTTATTGGTTATTCTCACTAGGGAATTTGGAAAGATGCTATTCAAACTAAACTCAAATGAAAACGTTTTGAACATCAAGATAATGAAGAAGTAAAAGCTTATCAGTCGAAATATTCAAGATTTGGATCTCGACGTCTAGTCAAAAAAAATGATTGGTGAAGTTGCTGAACGAGATCGACAAAAACAAGTAAATCTCTATTACATATATTTTGGCTTTTGATTAATTTTTTCCAGATAATGTTGGTAACTTACGATGATGATACATTAACTGTTATTCAAAATAAAACCAAAAAGTTGCGTGATGATCCTCAACTTGATCTTGATATTCGACTTCAGTTATGGAAAGAAACTCTTCATGTTAGACGTAAAGCTATTCGTAATCAAACAATGTCAGAAATTCTTGAAGAATTTCGTGGATATAAAGAGCCAGTGTTGGTGAGTTTATTTGTAACTTCTTTTATTTACATTTAATAAATTTATTTCTGCAATAGATTTTTGAAGAAGTAAAGATGATAATGGGAGCTGATTTACGTGCTGTCGTACGTCGTCAAATACCAATTTTACTTGAAAAGATTATTGTAACACCTGCTTTTATTACAGGTTATAACACGAATTAAAGTATTTCAAATAACCATGTGTCTTTCTAGATTCTCCACCAATACAACTTATTCGTGTACTTTGTCGTCAATTCGATGAATCAGTTCACCATTTATATTGCAATACAGTGAGTGCTTTGCTGTAGCTTTGGAAGATGCATTTTTTTAATGTTTTATAGACAGACATATGAAATGTTCGTATTGAACTAACGAAACAAAATTTTTTATAAATAGTTGCGCGTCTTTTTCAGGAAGAAATAGTTTAGACAAATAGTTTCAAAAAATAGCTTGCATTTGTGTGATATACCAATATTACTAACTTTTTTATTGTTTGCATCTTACAGGAAAAAAAGCTTTTAATAGTTATGTAGAATGATATGATAGTCTCAGCATATTTTCACACGAGTTGGCCAGAACAATCAATATATTGTGGCTATATAGCACGCAAGCATTTTTTGGTTTGCTAATCGTGAATATTTTTTTTTCTAGTCACCATCAAGTCCATATCCATCAATGGTGTTTACTGATAATACAATCATTGTGTTTACAGATTTTCTTTCAATTGTTTCAACAACATCACCTGATGATGGATTAGCACTTGTACTAGCAATGTATGTTGTGTTCGAACTAAATTTTCCTAAAAATGGTCGAGCAATACGATTTTTATATGCAATCATGTTTGGTGATACAAGATATTTATCAAATAAAATGCGTAGTCTAATCAAGGAAAAGAATATTGAAATTTATACTGAACAAAATCGAAAAATCTGTGAAAGTACAAATTTGGTTTCAAACAGTCACTCAGCTGTTACTAATGATACTCAATCTTCATCACAAGCTAGTTCTAATTTATTATCTACCCCACTTGATGATATTTATCCATTACATAATAATAATTTAAACATCAATAATACTATTACATCTACAGAGTAAGTATTATATTTGTACATGAATTTAAAAATGTTATAATTTTTCTGTGCATAGGCTCGATGATATAATTCGAAAATCTTCATCAAATGTTGATTGTCAAAAAAAATCTGAACATTTTTCAAAAAAAATCGTAAAGAAAAAAGCATTAACATGTGATAGTGATGATGATTCACAAAATGGTATTAATTCTTTAGTTGATACAAATTTACATGTTGGTACTCGTCACAAGATTCAACGAAAACGTCGTTACTAATCTATACACATTGTGATTAACAGTTAATATTGTTTTTGTACTATTTAGTATTTTTAATACTACTTTTTTATAAAAAAACTTGAAACGTTATTAAGATGAACATAATGAATGATATATTGTATATATATATGATGTCTTTCTAAGATATGAAAAAAAAATAAACATTGATGAAATATGAAACTCTATTCAAAATCGTCCATTTTTTTTTCTTCTAAATCGTGAAGAAAGTGATGTCGAATTAGCTACTGCACACAGACATTAATCAATTACGAACAAGCTCTTGAATCATTATATCAACGATGATACCATTTTATAAAATTTTACTTTAACTCAACAGAGACATTCATACTTTTCGTTAGAATTTCTATGTTTTTAACATTTTTTATAATATACAATCCATTTCGTTGTATTATCGGAATTTTAAGAACTTATAGACTATCATCGAAATAAATTTCAATAATTCCAGTGGCAAAAAGAAAAACACGTCTTCATCCTATCTATTATCCATTTCAAAATATAAGAGCATTGACCATTTTTTGAATAACTTTTGATAGGAGCAAGATAGAGGGGTGCGGTTTTCGCCATTAGAAAGAGAAGACTAAGCCGCATCAACACATGCGAAAAT
>CAJNSZ010000602.1:6006-23554 GCA_905329745.1 Rotaria sp. Silwood2
CGAGCGTCGACATTGTCGATGAAGTATAATCAACATAGTATTATGAAGGCAAATACATACTCCACACGCTTCACTGATTTCTTCAGTAGAAGAGATATTTTTCTTCAATATTTTTATCTTTCACGATCAACAGATCTAAAAGAAACAGAGCACTGTTGTGGGGAGTCACAACTTAATTCTTTATTGATAATATCTCTCGATATCTTACTGGGATTCAACGATCACTGTCTCCTCATATGAAAGAAGGCTATTAGAGAAAAAGAAACACATGAAAATGTACACATACGTTTTTTCTTTCTTTCAATTCTTTGTTACAGTGTTGTTGTTCAACAACCCAGTCTCGGAATTAATTTAAATGCATAGAATAAAGGATATTTTTGATAGATAAATTTTATTATTATTAAATGATGAATAAATATATAAAAAATTGAGCAAAAAAGAGTGAAGAATACATATTAAAACAAAAAAGTTGAACACAAAAAATATGTAAGAGAAATTCACATTTGCAATGACAATGGCCACTTACTGGATAATTCTCGTTGATTGATTACCTTGAACGGTAGTCTCTCTTGATAAATTATGCAATTGATTGGTGATAATCTATTGATTATTTGAAAGAAAAAAACCGTTGAACTGAGAAATAAAAAAAGATATGAAATTAAAACGCTCTGTTATCCGTTGTCATAAAGTCGCATGAGCAGAATTATAATCGATGATGGTGCATATCAACATCATCAAGAGGAAAAGTAAGAAAAAGCAATGAAAAAGAAAAAAGAAAAAGCACATATACAAGTCGATCGATGACTTCGACCGTTCAGCACAAAACAGATATCATCACCAACACCAAGACACATTATATCAAAGAAAATCAATACGAAATTTATTTAATTGATGTTACATGTGTGTATGTGTCTTGTTCTGTTAGGTTAGATTATTCTTTTTTCTTTTAAATTCTAGTCTCATCTATTAATGGGAACTTTTTTTGAACTCAATTTGATTTGATATTGATTTCTCTTTCTTTTCTCTTTTCTGCTTTTTTTCGTTCTCTAGCTATCGACACGTGTGTATAGGGAGTGAATCGATATCTACATGTTTTGTTTTTCATCGATTAGAACTGCTTCATTTTGTACAAGGTCGAAGTTTTATTCAATAAAAAAAAAGATAATAATAAACTATCAAACATCGTTATGCTCTTGAAAGTTTGATTAAAATCATATCTATTACAAAAATCCAATCAAGCTCATATATTATAGCAATAAAGGAAATACATCATAAATGTCTTCAAAGAACCAAAATAAAGGTGAAATTGATCGGTTTTTTGAATGTTTCTATTTGATTAAAAAAAAACAAGCTGATTCGTTCGATTTGTCATCATATGATGATTAAATAAATGAAAGCATAAAGTCAATCAAACTGATCATTAGACTCTGCCTCAACCACTCTTCTTCTACTAAATCTATTCTCTGCAAATAACATGGAGTTTGTGTTCAACGTTTTCCAATCAACCTCTAAATCTCAATTTTAGTCATCAATAGCATCATCAATAGCATCATCAATATGAATTGGGGAAAAAATGATCAGTTGTGTATTTCATCTACTAGCAGATGCACAATCCGATTAGGTCGAAACTTTGTTTGACCATTATAGAAGAGGAAAATTTATGCATTCTATTCACTTTTCGTTTTTATTTGAAACATTGAAGCCTTTATTATTTTTTGATTATTCATGATTTTTCTCTCATTTTCACAGACTATCGTTCTAAATTCTGATGGAGTTGTATAGAAGTTGATCCACATAACAAAAACATGTTTTCCATTCTCAATTAATATCTTCATATATTGTTACTCTGGCGTCATTCATTTTCATCTCCCGTACAAAACAATATCCACATTAATAATATAGAGTAAAAAATCACCGTTTTCAGGTTGACAATGACAAATTAAACTCAAAAATTCCTCTTTTCTAATATAAACAAAAACAAGGTATCTCCATTATTCTCACTAACCATGAAGTTCAAATCTCAATTCATTCATCTATACTGATTCATTGCATCAACAAGAGAGAAAACTATTTTACATGCTTCCCACAGGTATCTATTCCCAAGCGAAAAAAAATTGATCAATCCTTTTTCTTATTCTTCTTCTCAACAACGTTTATGTATATTAGCGAAGGAGAGAACAGTAAAAAACAAATCATCCTTCACACAAACGCCAACCACCAAGACAAAGAAATATGAAAGCAACAATAGAGAAACCTTGGTTATTTCTTTCTTAGACCGTCGTGATTAGCCAGAAAAAACAAACCCTATCTACTAATTAACGGATGAATCATCCGTCTGCACATATTTGATGAGCAGCGCCAGAAAAAAAATCTCTCATCACAAGTATATATAGCCACAGAGTAAACACGAAACGACCATCGCTCACAATAATCAAAAATAAATACCTTCCTACATATAACCAAACACCGACCGCCGATCCTGCCAAATCTCCACCATGCATCTCCAGCTAATTGTTTTTCTTTCCATCCTCATCCTCGCCACCGCCTGGCCGGCTCTCCGGACTTTCGGGAGGACCGAAGATCATGACCGATATTCCGACCGCCTGGCTCTTCGCAAACTCGTAGAGCTGCTAGTAGCCAAACGTCCGGATCATTCACCAAACTCGCACTTCCTTTACCAAACCATTCCTCTAAAACTTTCTATCCAAAACGCGTATACCATGAACACAATGCTGCTGAATACTATTCATTTGTCATATGACGTTTACTCATAGATTCAACATCATTCTATCACTTCGATGCCAATGAAAGATATGAATATAAATTTTGTCATGAGTAATCATTTTCAATACGATGTTTTCCCACCGCTTCAACATCATTTTATCACTTCGATGCGAACGAAACAGATGAATAGAAACTTGCTGAAGAGTATTTACTTGTCATATGATGACTCCTCATAGATCCACCACCACTCCATCACTTCAATGTAAATCAAAGAGATGAATAGAATATTGATGAATAGTATTCATTTCTCATATGATCTCCACTCATAGATTCAACATTATTTTGTCACTTCGAGGCGAACCAAACAGATGAATAAAATGTTACTGAATAGTATTCATTTGTCATATGATGTACACTCGTCGATTCAGCTTCATTCTATCACTTCCATGCGTACCAAAGAGATGAATAGAACGTTGGTGAATAGTATTCATTTGTCATATGATGTTTACTCATAGATTCAACATCAATCTATCACTTTGATGCGAACCAAAGAGATTAATAGAATGTTGTTGAATAGTATTCATTTCTCATATGATTTTTACCCATAGATCCAATATCATTCTATCACTTCGATGCAAACCAAACACATGAATAGAATTTTTGTACATAATATTCATTCTCATACAATGCACTCATAAATTCAACATCACTCTACCACTTCGAAGCGAATCCAAGACATGAAGAGAATGTTGGTGAACAGTATTCATTTGTCATATGATGTTTACTCATAGATTCAACATCATTCTATCACTTGGATGTGAACCAAAAAGATGAATAGAATGTTGGTGAATAATATTCATTTGTCATATAATCTTTACTAATAGATTCAACATCATTCTATCACTTGGATGTGAACCAGAAAAGATGAATAGAATGTTAGTGAATAGTATTCATTTGTCATATGATGTTCACTCATAGATTCAACATCATCGTATCACTTCGATGCGAAGCAAAGAGATGAATAGAATAATCATGAATTGTATTCATCGGTCATATGATGTTTACTCAAAGATTCAACATCATTCTATCGCTTGGATCTGAACCAAAAAGATGAATAGAATGTTGGTGAATGATATTCATTTGTCATATGATGTTCACTCATCGATTCATCATCATTCTATCACTTCGACGCGAACCAAAGAGATGAATAGAATCTTAGTGAATAGTATTCATTTGTCATATGATGTTCACTCGTCGATTCAGCATCATTCTGTCACTTCCATGCGAACCAAAGTGATGCATGGAATTTTTGTGCAAGGTATTCAGTTCTCACATGCACTTTAGTGATAGGTTGAACATTATTCTATCGCTTGCATGCAAAACAAACAGATGAATAGAATGTTGTTGAATAGTATTCATTTGTCACATGATGTTTACTCGTTGATTGAATATCATTCTATCACTTGGATGTGAACCGAATAGATGAATAGAATGGTGGTGAATAGTATTCATTTGTCACATGATGTTTACTCGTTGATTGAATATCATTCTATCACTTGGATGTGAACCGAATAGATGAATAGAATGGTGGTGAAGAGTATTCATTTGTCATATGATGTTCACTCGTAGATTCAACATCATTCTATCAGTTCGATGCGAACTAAGGAAATGAATAGAATGTTGTTGAATAATATTCATTTGTCATATGATGTTTTCTCGTAGATTTAAGTTCATTCTGTCACTTCGGTGTGCACCAAAGAGGTGAATGGAATTTTTGTTGGCGGTATTCGTTTCTCGTATGCTCTTCACTCATAGATTCAACATCATTCTATCATATCGACGCGAACCAAAGCGATGAATGGAATATTGTTGAATAGTATTCATTTGTCATATGGTGTTTACTCATGGATTCAACATCATTCTGTCACTTGATGCGAAACAAAGAGATGAATAGAATGTTGATGAATAGTATTCATTTGTCATATGATGTTTACTCATGGATTCAATATCATTCTACCACTTCGATGCGAACCAAAGCGATGAATGGAATATTCCTGAATAGTATTCATTTGTCATATGATGTTCACTCGTCGATTCAGCACCATCCTATCACTTCGATGGGAACCAAAGAGGTGAATAGAATGCTCATAAGTGGTATTCATTTGTCATATGATGTTCACTCATCGATTCAACATCATTCTATCACTTCGACGCGAACCAAAGAGATGAATAGGATCTTACTGAATAGTATTCATTTGTCATATGATGTTCACTCGTCGATTCAGCATCATCCTGTCACTTCGATGCGAACCAAAGAGATGAATAGAATATTGGTGAATAGTATTCATCTGTCATATGATGTTTTCTCATAGATTCGACATCATTCTATCACTTCGACGCGAACCAAAGAGATGAATAGAATATTGCTGAATAGTATTCATCTGTCATATGATGTTTACTCATAGATTCAACATCATTCTATGACTTCGACGCGAACCAAAGAGATGAATAGAATGTTGCTGAATAGTATTCATATGTCATATGATGTTTACTCATAGATTTTAGCTCATTCTATCACTGGGATGGGAATCAAAGAGATGAATGCAGTGTTTGTTAGTAGTTTAATCATTTGTTTTCGGATTCCTGGTGAAAGCATTCGCAAAGTGGTTCGTCTAGAAAAGAGACGGGATAGTCGAATGAAGAATGTAAGTGGGAAGTCTGTTTGAGGTGTGATTGTGGAAGGAAACATGAATGTGTTGTCTCCTTCTGGGAATACTCATATAAGTAAATGGAAGTAGGTATCCTTAAGTTCAGTTGTTATGCAGTTTGAAATGGTGATTGGTATGGTTGGATGACGATAGGCATGTGAACGGAATAGATGAGAAGTGGTTGTGTAGGTAGAAGCCGCTAGCAATGATGCTTCGATGTAGTTACTGAAGGTATGGCTTTGTGTAAACAGGATGAGTATAGAAAAATGAATGCTTTCTCGGGATTAGTTACTTTCCATGATTTGTTTGCTTTTGGTATTTGAGCCATATTTATATGTTAAAAGTAAAGTAGTAATGGTATGATGTGTGGGTTAACACCATTTGTTTTGTATAGGAACGTGATTAATAATATTAATGTCGAGGCTTTGCATGGAAGTCAATAAGGAAGATGAATATAACCTTCTTTTTTAGTATTTGTTTGCTATGTGAAACTGAATCAAACGTTATTTCGGATACTTTTTGTCTACGTCAGACACATATTTGAATGATACCTTGCCAACTAATCAAGTAAGTTAAACATGTATAACATTTTTATTAGAAATTCAATAAATATATTTTTTCTTTCTACAAGGCACAAACTCAGCCTGACAGTATTTTATTAATCAAACAAAAGCCAAGAACGTCATTCCAGACGATTTTAGATTTTAGTTTTTTTCTTATTTTTAGTTAGCTTCCTTTTTTTTTGTTCATTTTCTTCATCTAACATTAATGCATTTCTATTTTTTCTCAATTCGTTTTTTTTTCTTTTTTTTGTGTAGTATTTATGACTATTCAATAAAATTTGAAAACCAACCAATATTTTTTTAATAATCCAAGACGCACACAGTGCACGAAAGACAAAGAGCAAGTATAAAAGAGAAATAAAAGAAATAAAAACAAGAATAAAAAAGAAAAACAGATAGAACACCATATCAAGATTGCATTAAACTTATTTTGCTTAAGACGACGGCCAGAAAAAGAAAAAGTAGTAAACATCGCTCTATTGATACAGGACTGTTTACATGTCCTTCATGAAGAAGCTAGCTATTATACATATAAGAATTCTTTTATTTCGTGGTAAAATTTTAGAAGAGCTACTTCTGCATTGCAAGAGTGAAACAGGGTATTTTTGAATTGTGATGAGTAGATATTTTTTTCTGTTCTCTGCATCACTCATCTATAAACAACATATTTGAGATAGAGAATATGAAAAGCTACGTAATTTTTATTTATACAGTAGAGAGCTATTGGAGTCATGTGAAGCAGATATAACTCTTGTTGATCATAATACGTCGTTGAAAAGGAGAAGGAGAGAGAAATCACATTATTTCGGTAAGCTCAATTACTCATCGAATGGCTTGTATCTGGGTTTAGATAAACAGCTATAATTAGTATTAATGATTAGTGCTGGATAGAGAGAAAAGAGTGAGAGAACATCTCTAAATGTAATATTTGTATGTAATGTTGGTAAACAATCTAATATGTGATGTTTAGAACGCATCAGCCATCAATATTAAAAAGCAAGACGTGAATAGTAAGAATAAAATGAAGGACGGAAAATTAACATATCGAAGATCTATCGATGCTATGCACATCAAACTTTATTTAATTCCATCTCACTTCAAGACAATTGACTGAGAAAAAAAAGACAGAAAAAGAACGAAGATGGATAGACAAAGGATGAAAGAGGCTTGCATGTTTCAAATAAAGACAAAAACCATTATAATGCATAAATTCTCATCTTCTACAATGATCGAACAATGTTTTGGCTCAATCGAACTATACATTTTGTAGTAGATGAAATAAAAAAGTCGTCATATTTTTTTTTACAAATTCATAGCAATGGTGATACGGTTGACTATAATTCAGGTTTAGAGGTCAGATGGAAAACATTGAAAACAAGATCTATATTGTTTTTCTTGCGAATGATAGTCACAGTAGAAGAAAATTTGCTTAGATGATTCTAATGATGAGATTGATTAGCTTTGTTCTTTCATTTATTCAATTCCCATATCACAGCAAATCAAATGAATCGGCTTATCTCCTTTTTTATTTATCAAATAGACACATTCAGATAAAAAAAAATTACACTTTTATTTCGATATTTCGAAGACATTTATAAATTATTTTCTCTATTGTAACATATGAAATTGATTGCATCTATGTAAAAGTTATGATTTTAATCAAATTTTGAAGAATATAGTGATGTTTTAGTTTATTATTATTATTATTCTTTTTATTGAACAAAATGCCAACATCGTAGAAAATGAAGCCGTTATTATTGATGAAAAACAAAACGTGTGCATATCGATTTATTTTCTATACACATGTGTAAGTAACACGAGCAGGAAAAGAAAAAGAAATGAGACAAAAAAAAAGAGAAATCAAAACAAAATTAAATAGAGCTTAAAGAAATTAATATTACAACACGAGAAGATAATTTAACAAGATACATACACATATGTGATATCAATAAAAGAAATTTAGTATTGATGTCTTTGATATAATGTGTATTAGAGTTGGTGAGGATATTTGTTTTGTGCTGAACGAACAAAGTTATCGATCCACCTATGCATATACTTTTTCTTTTTCTGTTTCTTTTTTTCTATTTTGTCTTGCTGTTGTTCTTCATAATGTTAAAAGGGAACAATAGAGAGAAAGAGAGAGCCCATTATAATGATAGGTAGCAAGCATATGATAAAAGAGAATAATAAGTGACTCACACATGTGCAACTTTTGTCCAATATTAATAAGAAAGAAAAATATGAAATAAAGACTTACTTCTGTCTTCGTTTGCCTACTCACACATATTACGAGGATCTCAGAAATTCTCAAATCATTTTAAAACTCATCATTTTTACATAGAACAAGCTATATCATGATGAAAATGTATTCCAACAAATTCCTCAATGAAATAAATAAAAAAAATTGAATTAAATATGAAAGGATGTGAAATAAAATACATGTATGATATTTCGATGTTTTTTCCTTGTAGCATCATCAGATGGGTATTGAACAATTAAATACAATGATAATAAATAATTTAACTTTTTCTTCATTCATATAAAAGCAATGAAGGTAAAACAAAAAAAAAGGAATTTTTCTTTTTTGTCATTCATATCTAAGTTTACATGTAAAGAAACCGAAGCAATAATAACAAGAGATTAAAGAAAAAAAGCAAAAATGACGAAAGAAGTATGTCGAACCATAGATATAGCTAAAGGAGAACATAAAAGGAAAAAAAGAGAAATATATGAATTATAGAGATTACACAGAAAAGTAATTGTACTTATTATAAGACAGTATGTATATTATTTTGTTCATTTTATTATTGACAAAATATCGATCATGTTTTAGTGTTGTTTATTTGTTAAAATATATACAAGATCGTCATAGTTGCATCTATATGAAAAGAGAAAAAAATGAATGAAACTATTCAAAAAAATGACTTCTAGCTACTTAAATACAAATTATTCATCAGCATCAATATGAGGTTTACGTGTTAATTCATCAACTTCGTCTTCTTCTTCTGTAAATTATTCATTCAATGAAATCATAGGATGCTTCAATTCAGTAACACTAACACAAATAATACCATATTTATCAAATAAATAACATGTTTCACGTATATCATCTTCTATTTCTTTATTATTTGCTTTTTTGTTGAATTTCTTGTAAATCAGCTTCTAAAGATGATAAAACATATGAACAAGGAATAATACTTAAAATTGATAAAAACTATTTCCATTTTTTACCACAATAAAACAAACATTTTCATATCGAGTTGTTACGCTACAATCATATATACCTTATGATCTTTATTAAAAGGTGAAAATGCTTCATGATGTAAACATATTTTATTGAAACCACTGGATCTTCTTTGAGTTTTTGTTTTAATCAAATCAAAATAAACATGACATAATTCAAAAATTTGAATAAAGAAAAAGAAAAAATGGATTCTTTTTCCGTTATTGATTTCGATGAATCATCTAAATATTGTAATTTCTATAATAATATGATTTTCTTCTTTTTTTGCCTTTTATTTGTATAACTATGTCAGGCTTCGAGTTCAGTAATCGATGTTTGTATATTAGCTAAATGTTTCTTAAAATTATCAAGTTTAAATAATATCTTCATAATTTAATTGAATTTTTTCTATATAATTTACAAAATTTGAAATATGATATACATATGCAATTATTTCAATAGATTCTTTTAAATAACCAAAAGAAATTATTTCTCGATCACGTTTTTTTTTTATTTAAATCCATAGGTTTAATTTTATCATTAACAATAAGTAATTCAACAGCAGATACTAGACGAAAAAAAGAAAATATGGATATGTTGTTTTTAAAAATCCACAAACCACTATCTTCGTTCGATATTGTTTTTCAATTGAATTTCAGTTTTAGTTTAAATTTCATCAAGATTCGCTCTAGACTCATAATAAATAACGCTTTTTCCCACTTAAGCAATCAACGAAAAAAGAAAAATCATACATAAGCATGTGATAATTCGTTTGAACATCCATTGTTAAATTAGCACATGATTTTAGTTATTTTAGCACTAAAGAAAAGAATCAAATTACTGTATGTGAAATAAAAGAAATTGGATTTTAATATATTTCAATGATTATTATATTATGCTATATTTGTTTTGTTAATTATAGTATTTTATTCTTTACATTTGTCAACAATTTGAGAATGTAAACTAAAAGATTTATCTGAATTGGTTTTTTTTTCAATAAATAAAATATACTCCTAACATGTCATATAAAATTTAAGAAAAAGGAATTTTCATCTTTTTTTTGAATATTCAAATCATACAATTGAGACTTTGCCGTCCATTCACTCATATTACGATCGACAATCGATCGTTAGATTAATAGAAGAAAGATAATTTTAAAAAGATTTTATATAAGAAAAAGAGAAGTAGAAGAAGAAAACCGAATAAAATAATCTTACTACGGTATTTGATTCAATGGGTACATGCAATTTTTTTTAAATCAGATCATTTTGAACTGAACTGAAAAGAAAAGAAAAGAAAGAACATTGATCAAAGAAGAAAAACAAAAAATTGTACGTTGTTCTAAAGATGTATGATAAGTTTGTTTAATTCAAATATTTGTAGTTCTTTCATTAAATAAAAATTATTGTAAAATAGAGACAAGATAAAAAGATTTACCTTGTTTATAATCCAATAGTCTATGATCACATTTTCATGAGTCATCAAATCGATGTCCAATGAAAGATCCAGTGATGCACTTAAGATGAAACTCATTTTGAAATGCTCATATGTGCAGCATATGAAATATATATCATTGATAGAGACTATTTATGATGTTAGATTCTTCTGATCAAATATAATCGTGAAACCGAACCAAAACCATAGAGTTGATGTAACGACATCTTTCTTTGTATTTCCTAGTCAATGCGTACGGTCTATATACGTATTACACGACACTTATCATGCTTCATACATGTGGTGGCATGTATCATCACATGCGCTAAGTGTAGCCAGCGTGTTTCGTTGTGATTCATCACGCTTACGTAAGAGGTCGTGGCATCTTTTAGAAAAAGAAAGAGGAATGGAGAACACCAATGGCTTCTTACAAAGGATGATATCATATGATATCATGCACGGTCATTTGTTTGTTTTTATGATTACAAAGACTTTTCTGTTATAGTAATTGTTCATACTGTGTTAAAATAAGTAAGTGTTGATTTATGCATCGATAAGTATTTTTGATTGTGACTAAGTCTAGATTTTTTGTGCTTATTTTTTTTACATCAGATTATCAAATGGAGAGAAATCTATTTGGTATCCAATGTAAATATCGATATGAACAACAATTAGTTCGTCGTGAGTATTTAAAGAAGTTGATCATCGAGATATCTCTATTCTTCTTTCTTTAGAACGTCAACAAACCAAACAAAGACAAAGAAAAGTATCGCCGTGGTCTTTATAGTTCATTTTCGTCAGTGCATCAACAACAATTTGATTCATTGAAACCTGATAGTCAAGAAAAGAATTTAAATTTAATAAATGTGCAAGAAGGTGAAATATTGATTGAAGATGATGATGCTGTTATTGATGAAGGTAATATTTGCTGTTATCTTGAGATGTTGATGAAGATAACTAAAGGCTGAAGTCAGGTATTATAAGATAGATTGAAAATTATTTGTCTTTTTTTGTGATAGATTTCGACAATGAAATTCAGATGATGCAGATGGATGATCCAGATGCACATGAAGAAATTTATCCATTATCCAGATATTCACCTGAAACTCAACTAAAAATGAAAGTAGTTCTGTTTATTCGACAAGCGAATATAAATAAAACAAATAGCAGCGCTTTACTTAATCTAATTCGAGGAATATCTGCGATGTAAGATGCTAAATAGTACATATTGTTCAACTCGAATACATGAACTGTGTCTGTATTATTTTGTTACTAAATTATTTTTTTTCTTTTTTTCAGAGAAATTCCAAATAATTGTGATAAACTTTGGAATAATTTAAATGTGAAATTTTCATATAAAACAATAATCTACTGTTCATCATGTTTTAAAAAATTACAACATATTAAACAAAGATGTTCCAATAATGAATATCAAAATCAAATGCACAAAATTAATTGAGAATTAATATTATTTGATGTTGCTGATGAAATTCGTTCAATTACTATTAAAAATTATCAGCTTATAAAATGGTATCAAGAAAATCCTGAAAATAGTCCACCATGTGTCATTTTATTTGGTAATTATAATCTTCTCTAATATAGTATTAACAAACTATTTTTTTATTTATATTCGTACAGAGAATTTTTATCGAACTAAATCCTCGAAAAATCGTTTAAGTTTAATATTATCAACAGATGGTAAACCATTAACTATATCAACTAATTCCTCTATTTGGCCTGTGAGTAACAGTATTCTTTTCTTAAGTTGATAGCTATTGTGCAATTATAATTTCTGTTTTATTTCATTTCTGTTTTTTTAATTATGCTTTTTTGTAGGTGGTGGCTGTTCTAGCCGAAATACCTCATCCTGTGAGAGAATATGATAAAAATATGATGTTGTTTGGTTTATGGCATTCGACGATTACACCAGATCCTGATCGTTTATTATCATGTATTGTTCATAATCTTATGGTTTTACAAAGTGGTGGTTTATTAATTGCCATTGATGATGAAGGTAATTGAGGTTTTAATTTAAAAAAAATAGAGAATAAGTACGACAAGAGTTTTATGAGTCTAAAGGGTTCAGCAAACCTTCTTTTCTGGTTTTATTGTCCTCATCTAGTTTTCTTGGAACTTCTTCTGTTAAGGTTTGACACAATTTGAAGTTGATGTTTTAATTATTGGTGGTGATCTCCCTGCACACGCAAAATGTAATAAAATTACAGCACACAATGGCTATTTCGCATACACATATTGCTTATTCACGGGAGTTTCTCGTAGAAAACACAAACACATATTGTATCCTCATAAAGATTATACAGAAACCTGTCCACCACGTACTCAACAATACCGGAGCCATTGTGTTGCACAAATAGAAAGTTCAAAAACAAAAAATTTTAAAATTTGCGGAGTCTATGGACGCTCACTACTATCATCATTATTTCAATTCCTGTTCAATCGATCCTAGATTATTTTCATCTAACTTTGGAAATTCATCTAGTATTCTTACTAAATTAATGAAAAACAATTTTTCCTAAACCAGTACATACGCAAATGAATCGGTTTTTACTTAGCATCAAATATCCTCACACTATAAAACAACATCCTGCTGATATAGAATCTACTGGCAAATGGAAAGCAACACAACTACGTGTTTTCCTCTTATGTATTGCTTTACCTTTTGCTGTTCATTATTATATACCACAACCACATCGTCGTCAACCACCTGCACAAACATTTACACAGCCCTCAACACCAACACCTGAAGCTGTTCTTAAAAGTAATCTGAAACTTGACAAATTATCGAATATCAATATATTTTACATTATAGGTTCCTTTGTAGCTAATTGTTCATAAAAGCAACGAAAATGATCAGTTGAAGAAGATGTATCAACAGATATTGATATTCGTGGTGCTATTGATAAAATAAATCTTCGACTTGAATCATTAGAAAATAATGTAAAAGAATTTCGAGCTCAACAAAATTCAATGATGAGGGTATTAGATAAAATATACGAACCACATTTAACAATATTAAGTCATCAAAAACTACTGAGCTTTTTTAAAGAATAGCTTTTGTTTTATTATTTGTTTATTATTTTATGAAAGAAGGTAGTAATAACTCCTCTTTCTGATATTCCGCCAATGGTATACTTGTGAGATAAATTTTCACATCTTCAATTTTGTATATTATTAGTTTTATCATGGAATTAATTTACTTGATTCAGAACCACCTATTGAACCAACTGTCCTTCTCTGCTCGTCAATTCGTAAGCTTTATACGAATGAAGAAATAAAAAATGGCATCGTATTTAATGATCGTATGGAAAAAATAAAAGGTATGAACAGCAAAATATTATTTCAGAAAATTAAACTTTTATTTTATCATTTCTAGAATTAATTAAAGAAACATATTTCAAGGAGCATTTAATCGAATTCGAAGTTTTCTAGAAACGACAAGCAAAGAAAACAATTGGTTGTCAAAGACATTCACTTTGTAGTCGAGATAAAAAAACAGTAGATCTCCCGTATAATTTTTATTATATAATTATTTATTCTGTTCTATTTCAGAATGAGACAATTGATTCAACAGCTCTGCAATTAATTATTTTCGATAAATCAAAAATATTTGCTTATGGTGTATGTGCCATGTCTTTATTCTTAATTTTTTTTCCTCTATTTATGTCTTGTATTTATACTAAACTTTTTGTTATCTTCATCGTCATTCCTATTTTGTGATCTTTCTTTTTGTGATTATCTTATTGTTCACATCATTTTTCTTTATGTATCTCAAAGATGTGTATTTTTTGTTATTTATTAACTATTCTTGTTAAAATAATAAAATTACTAAATCTAAATAATTCTTGAATGAAACGGATACGTCGTAGATGCTAGCCGAACCCGATCATCCAGCCTAACGAAAATAATGATTCTATTGGTCGATTCTTTAACCAATAGATATCGTAATATTCGCAAAACACCATTGAGGAGGAGTATAAAATACATATATTTTGGAAATGGTCGCCTTAGTGATGATATTTTTGAATTAAATGATGATTAGCATTCTTGCTTAATTATATGCAAATGACATGCATTTTTATTTTGAACGAAGAACATAAAAACAAGAGCGATTAAAAATATGTAGATATAGTAACAATAAAAAAAACAATATTTTTTTAACAATTCTAGTTAGAATCATAAGCAAAACACAAATGACGGAATGATTGGAGTTCCGTTTCTAGTGAATATTCTGTCGCAACATAATTTGTTCTGAACGTAATAAAAAGTTGACCGATAATTTCATCTGTTGATGTATTGCCCAGTTCGACTTCATATAATCTTAGCATAAGTATCAAATCTGGTGAACATTTTCGAATAAATTCATGTAGAGTCCCATTGTGTTGCATTTCATATAAACCGTGAGCTTGAAGATGATGACCAAGAAAGTATCGACTTGGTGATGGAAGCATATAAAATAATGTTTGAAATAAACAATAAAAAAATTAACCAAAACCATAGTAATGAAAAAATAGTATTATTTATTATATTGATTGGTAATACACAGTCGGCCCAAGTTTCATCTATTCCCCCCAGAAAAATCATATATCGATTGAATGAAACATTGCTGCGCATTTACTAGAATTATGGTGGACAATGTTAACACTCAGCTCTTGCTTTTTCAAAGACTAGAGAATGTTTTTGCAGAAAACATTGGATTTCTTATTCGAAAACAAAAAATACGGCTTCATAAGTTAGTTGAAATTTTTTTATCAAAACAAGTAATTGTAAATAAAACACGAACTGTTTTAATAAATTACTGAAACTGCAAACGTTTCACCTAATTTTATCATAAAGGCAACTTTTTCAAAAATTTATTACCTAATTTAGATCGAGAAGTAAAACACCGCATTCTTGGGGGGAAAATCTATCGTTCATAAGTTTTGAGGCTAAAAAGAATTCAAAAGAATTAAATCATAAGACAAATGGATGACTGACTATTTTGAGATATTATTTGATTAAGAATTGGTAAACCAATATTGATATATTTGAATCCAAGACAATGTTCAAGTAAGAAAAATACAACCACAATCATTTTTATATAAATAATTTTAATTAATATGCAAAAAATTGGAATAAAGTATCGGTTTTGGTACCAACAATTTCGATGACATTTATAAAAGCAAGTGGATGGTGTGGTGTACAATTGTGACAAAATGACATCATAGTTCAATAATCTATTTTCTTTGAATAAACACGCAAGAAGAAATCTTTTGAATATTAGTTTTATAATTTTCATGAAAGCCAAATTTATTTTTATTTGAAATCAAACCTAAATATTCAGAGAAATTCTGTACTGATCCAACTATAAATTGTTTTCCATCTTAGTACTGCCTTGATCATGCTAACAATCTTGTACGCAGTAGGATGAAAATGAAAAATTCTCTTTTCACTGTCTTTTTTCTTATAGTGCTGTTCCTCAATATGCTTAAACATTCTATATTTATTCGGAACAGTAGTGTCAAACCTGAAAGTTGAATTCAATTATTGAAAATTTACTTCAATTATTCAATTATTGAACAGTTCAACTTCAACTATTCAATTATTCACTTTTCGAACTCCCTTCTCTACACCCACACCTGGCCGCGTGATGTGTGTGTGTGTACAGATATGTATATCGTCTCCCCCCGAACTCCCTTCTCCACACCCACACCTGGTGAAAAGTGAATAACTGAATAATTGAATAGTTGAATAGTTGAAGTAAATTTTCAATAATTGAATTCAATTTTCAGGTTTGACATATATGGCCAACTCCTAAGAACCCTATTTCTTTAGACCTAATTTATGCCCTTTTCGACTGATATTCGATGGTTTTCGAACAGAATGACTCTTATTTGTCTTCATTTAAATGTCATATTTGGAATCAGCACAAAACACTGAACCGATCTATATGTTTTCCAAGCAGTTTCTACGACTTTTGTTTTTCGTCAAATTTTTACCCCTGCTCCCCCCCCCCCCCCCTCAGGGACATAGGAAAAAATGAATCTGATTAAAAAGCCATTTAGGCAGTGGAAATCCTATTCTAAATTTATAAAATGCTTTTTGAAAGCAAGAAGACCCATCAATAAGCAATAAAATAGTTGTTTTCATCAAATTCATTTTTTCCTATATCCCTGAGGGGGACCAGGGGTAAAAATTTGACGAAAAAAAAAGTCGTAGAAACGGCTTGAAAAACATATAGATCGGTTCAGTTTTTTGTGCTGATTCTAAATATGACATTTATATGAAGACAAATAAGAGTCATTCTGTTCGAAAACCATTGAATATCAGTCAAAAAGGGCAGAAATTAGGTCTAAAAAAATAGTGTTCTTAGGAGTTGGCATAGTGGCCCACTTTTTTAAATCTTAAAAAGTAGCTAGTTTTGTAGCGCTTCAAAAGCTCTATCGAACAGGAAGTGAACAAACTGGGGAGGAGGTTTCATTAATACAATAATTAAACGACAAATATGATGCCATACGTAATATTGGTACAAATTGCATCTAACGGAAAAATTTGTATTTGATTCAAATAGCTCATAATATTATTTTAAATAAATAGTTTTATTATGAAAATGTAGCCTGAACACAGGCCTATCACAATAATTATGAATCAGCATTTATCTCTATTTAATTTTTTTCAGACGGATGCTGACATTGTTGGCGAATGTCAGTGACTACCCTAACCATTTAGTATGTAGTGAAGATAGACCCAGTTAATACTTATAATTCACTCAAAATACCTTGAATTTAGCATCAAAATGATCGGGAGTTCATTCTCTTTCATTATATATATGATTCAACTAGGTTTGGTCTGAAAAATCAAAAGGGGCCAAAATACGATCAAATGCGCCCCCGTCCTTT
>CAJNSZ010000602.1:23640-66217 GCA_905329745.1 Rotaria sp. Silwood2
AGTTGATCAACTATTAATTTATGGTGCTCTTTAGGTTCATGTACTGTGATTGTGTTAGACATATCAGCAGGTAACGAAGTTAATTCTGGATATACGCAGGAATGCAAAATATCCACAACCTCTGATAAGAAATAATTCACTGTTGATCGACTCAAATTTAATTTTGTAGCAATATAACGTTCGGTATGATAATGCTTCGAGTACCATAATGTAATCGCAAGCAAATTCATAGGAGATAAATATGGTGTGATTCTATTATCTCTATGTTGCTTGTTCCTATGGGAGCAATCATTTATTTTGGATTGTTCACACACAAAATACAGTTCTTGTACTTGTTCGATGTCATGCCCGGTTTGTTGTACACAAGATTCATTAGTACATCTCCATTTCGACCACTGACGTTCTTCTACAAAATGAATGGAATGAGAGGTGCATGTGTAAACTAAGAAGAGTAATGTCACTTACCATTATCTGAAGCTTGAAACTGTTGTTGTATAGCAACTTGCTTCTCTTCCATTTTCTGTTGTCTGTCTTCTTCGAGTTCTGGTGTACAATAACTACCGGTGTCACGATGTCGATAATAATTCGTGTATTAACCAGATTTTCCCGAACCAATGCATGTCCAAGTTAACATTGATTGGCACTTGGTAGAGTACTTTCGGCGATCAGTCGTGCTAGGTCGGCATTCAGAATAATCCCATTCAATATGTGGAGAAACCATATTGCAAAGATGTAACCCTCTGTGCTTGAGTGAAAATGTGTTAAAGAAAAAGAAGAACAAAAAAAATCAAGACAAAAAGTTGTAGTTTGAACGAGGATGATAGAACTAGAACACAAAAATACGATAGAATGGATGAAATCTTATCGCCCACGAAATATATACGGAGAACGACTTGTTAGTAAATCAGATGTGCAGTATCTTTAACACAATGATTATAAGAAAATACTTAACAAGTGTCGTTCTTATTGATACATATATCTCAAATGCTACCAGATCATTAGCATTATATATGCACTACAACTAGTAAAAAAGTCACAAGTTATTCATAAATCGTTGAAGCTATCTAAACGAATAAACCGTGGCGTATCAGTCCGACTGACCATGCTTATATTATTTTTTTGATCGATTACACTGGACAAAAAAAATCATGACTGTAAGAACTCTTATTATGACCGCTCTTGAATCAATTCAATATCAAACCGAAAATACTAGTGCATCAGTTGTAAGAAGATAATCACGGTGAAAAGGGCTCCCATCACAGTCTCTCCGGTATTAAAATGTAAAAAATGATGCAGCTATTTACATTGTCAATGCGGAATTTCATCAACACACTTCACTGATATAGTGCTATCTAACATTAGAGCATGCTGAGGATGAAAATTGTTAATCAAAATATGTTACAATGAGTTTGAAAAAAGAATAAAGCTCATATATTTTAAACTAGTTCGTATTTCACACTAATCCAGTAGTAGACTTCCGTTTCGTCAGTATGTTTGTTACGATCTGTGCCGTTCCGATGGTGTTATCTGCCACGACCCGTGCATTGGAGAAGATTTCAAATTTCTACTTCTGTACTTCAGTGTTCCTTTTGAATCAAATTTTGAAAAATGCCATCACAACTGTACAATACTTTAAAAGTAAGACTGTTTAACGTTTATAGTTGCACGAGAATATAAGTATTTAAGTTCGCCCAATGACTGCACAGATTGTGTCATTAAAGTTGGATAGTATAAATGAATGCTACAACAATAATTTTCCTCCCTGTAGACATGATGTAGATGCATGCTTCTTTACTATGGATGCCGCATTCCTGCTCCTAGGAATGGTAACGCATAATAGTCTCACGTAAACAAGATAAGCAGAAGTTTATAAACACATCATTATATTTAAAAATTGCTAAAAAACGCCGAACGGCACGTATTAAATGCGTCCTGGTTCCTTGGGAAAGGAACACTAGAGAACCACAACCCTGACACATCTATTCTCTACTTTGGTTAATATAATTAAAGTACCTGTCTATGGTGTAAATATGAAATGAAACTAACACAAGGCGAACGCTTAAAATCTTCACAAAACTATTAAGGTCGAAATGGAAATAGAAGAAGCAAGAAAACTGAACAGTAAACCTTCATGTGAAACTGAGTGACATGTTCAATGAATAAATGAACGAATTCTGTGATTGCAGAAGATCGAGCATGATCATAAGAAAAGTAACTGTCTTTCGAGTCATAAATCATTTGACCATAAGATTAGAAATAAAAGTCTGCAATCATCGCAAAATATACATCTTTTGAGTGTTTCGACGAAAAATAGACTTGTAAGTAGAAGATTTAATGGTTTCGTGTCACATGATCGCAGCTTATTCGAAATAGTTAGAATTGATGAGAAATATTTTATTTTTTCGTATGGATGCGAAGGATAAACTGAATGAAAAATTTATTTACTAGTAAATATATTTACTTTACAAAAGTAAATAGTAAATACTTTATTTACTTTACTAAAGTAAATAGTAAATATTTGATTTACTTTACAAAAGTAAATAGTAAATATTTTATTTACTTTACTTATTTACTTTTTTCAAAAAGTAAAAGTAAAGTGCCACCCCTATTTTCAACCAATCCGATTATTTCAACCTGGAAAATCAGCCAATCACGTGTTTTCGACTTCGCGCTTCCAGCCAATCAGATTGTTTCAAAGTAGAAAACCAGTTGATCGGGGTTTCAAACTCCGCGTCCTCAACCAATCAGATTCTTTGAACCCAGAAAACGAGCCAATCACGGCTATCGAGCCTGCGCTCTCCACCAATCATATTCTTTGAACCTAGAAAACCAGCCAATCAGGGGTTTTCGAGTCCGCGCTCGCAGCTAATCAGATTGTTTCAACCTAGAAAATCATCCAATCAAGATTGTCCACCCAAGGGTCTCAGCCAATCCGATTATTTGACCCTAGAAAATCAGCCAATGATGGGTTTGTAATACCTGGCTATCGCCAAAGCAGATCCTTTCAGCTTCAAATTCTAGCCAAACAGACGGTGCGGGCGTGTGGGTCTCGGTATCAGTACGCGTGTGGCGGGCGTTATGGGTGGGTATATATTGAGGATGTGGGTATGGGTGGGGTTTTGCGTGGGCGTAGGTGTGTGGTGTGGTGGTGTAGGTGAGGGTGTCGATGAGTTTGGATGCGAGTGTGAACGTGGAGTGTGATGATGCGAGTGTAAATGGGTAGTGTGGGTGTGGGTTGGGCATTGTGTGGATGTTAACTGTGGTTGTGTGGGCGTGGGTTTCCGTGATGGTTGTCGGTGTGATTGTAGGTGTGGGTAGGCGGGATCGGGTATTCATGTGGGTGTGGGGTGCGCGTGTGCGTGTGGATGTGGGTGAGGGCGGGTTTGATGCAAGTGGATGTGACTGGGGCTGTGCTGCGTTGGTGTCGCTGTGGCTATGGATGGGTTTTTAGGCGTGGGCCTGGCGTGTGGTGGTCTGGGTGGGGGTCCGTGTGAAAACAGATGTGGGTGGTTTGGCATGAGGGTATGGCGGTGGGTGTCGGGCGGAGCTGTCGATATGGATGTAGGTATGCTCTTGTTCCAGTCCAGCCTATACCCACACCCGCACCCTTCTTCGATTCAAGATTAGCCTACCTTATAGCTGATTTCCGGTAAGGTTTTTCTACTGAAAACCATAGATGTTGGAAAAAATTGCATCAGTGCATCTTGAGGTTTTTGCAAATTTGATTCTGATTGGTGGATTTTCATTTGGATTCTCTATTATGACTGATCAGTTCCCCTACAACCACTATCCTAGTTGGCCGACTTCTTGATTTCCTCCTGTGAATAATCCGTAATTTTTCCTCGTCAATTCCGATAAACAGTGAAGACAAACCGACCAATCAGGTTTTATTCACTCACTAGGCGTTATCGTTTAAATGTACTCTCAAGCCATAAACAAATGAGCATTTCGAGAAGTTGCCTCATCAGTTTAGTAAAGTTTGCACCTTTATCCTACTATAGATACCATTGTAAAAGAGTTTTCCCTTTTTCTAGACGTCCTTTCTGTATGATTCCAACTTCTTGTCTACGTCAGACACATATTTGAATAATACCTTGCCAGCTAATCCAGTAAGTTAAATATGTATAACATTTTCACTCTAAAGTTAATAGATTTTTTTTCTTTCTAGACAGCACAAATTCAACCCAGCATTATTCTATTAATAAAGCAGACGCCAAGGACGTTATTCAAACAGATTTTAGGTTATAGTTTCTTAGTTATTTTTAGTTAGTCTCCTTTTCTTTCTTCATTCTATTTATTTAATATTAATATATTCTGATTATTTACCAATTTTTTTTCCATTTCATCTCAATTTTTTTCCTTTTTCCTCAATCTTTTTTTCATTTCATCTCGATTTTCTTTTCATTTTATTTCAAGTTTTTTTTCATTTTTTTGTAGTATTTCTTAGTTTTCAATAAAATTTAAAAAACAATCGATACTTTTTGTCTATAATCTAAAACGCACATAGCGCAAGATAGAGAAAGAAGAATAAGTATAAAAAAGAAATAAAAGAAACAAAAGCAAGGATAAAAACGAAATAAAAGAAACAAAAACAAGAATAAAAAAGAAATAAAAGAAACAAAAGCAAGGATAAAAAAGAAATAAAAGAAACAAAAACAAGAATAAAAAAGAAATAAAAAAGAAATAAAAGAAATAAAACCAAGGATAAAAACGAAATAAAAGCAAGGATAAAAACGAAATAAAAGCAAGGATAAAAACGAAATAAAAGCAAGGATAAAAAAGAAATAAAAGAAACAAAAAAAAGAATAAAAAACTGCGGACTGAGTACCATATCAACATTGTATTAAACGTTTTTTGCTCAAGCCGACGGCTAGAAAAAGAAAAAAAGTAGTATATACCACTGTATTGATATACGACGATTTACATGGCTTTCATGAAGACACTGGCTGTTACGCATTCAAGAATTCTTTTATTTTATGGGAAAGTTTTAGAAGAGCTGCTTCTACATGAGAGGAATGAGACATCGTCTTTTTGAATTGTGATTACTAGATTTTTTTTTTCGATTGTCTTCATCACTCCTCTATAAATAACATACTTGAGATAGAGAATATGAAAAGCTACGCAATTTTTATTTATAAAATAGTGAGCTGTTTGATTCATGTGAAATAGATATAACTCTTGTTGGTCATAATACGTCGTTGAAAAAGAGAGCGAGAGAGAGAGAGCAGATTATTTTGGTAAGCTCGATTACTCATCGAATGGCTTGTGTATGAGCTTAGACCAACAACTATAATTAGTATTGATTATTAGTGCTGGATAGAGAGAAAAAGTGAGAGAACAGCCCTAAATGTAATGTTTGTATGTAGTGTTGGTAAACAATCTAACATGTGATGTTTAGAACGCATCAGCCATCAATATAGAAAAAGCAAGGCGTGAATAGTAAGAATAAAAATAAAGGACGGAAAATTTACATATCGAAAATCTATCGATGCTACGCACATCAAGTTTTATTCAACTCCATCACAATTCAAGACAATTGACTGAGAAAGAAAAGATAGAAAGAGAACGAAGATGAATAGGCAAAGGTTGGAAGAAGCTTGAATGTTTCAAATAAAGATAAAAGTCGTTATAATGCATAAATTTTCCTCTTCTACAATAATCGAACAATGTTTTGGCTCACTCGAACTATACATTTTGTAGTAGATGAAATAAAAAAGTTGTCATCTTTTTTTTTTTACAAATCCATAGTAATGGTGATACGGTTGACTAAAATTCAGGTTTAGAGATCAGTTGAAAAACATTGAAAACAAGCTCTATATTGTTTTTCTTGCAAAGAATAGTCATAGTAGAAGAAAATTTGCTTAGATGATTCTAATGATGAGATTGATTAGCTTTGTTCTTTCATTTATTTAATGCTCAAATCACAACAAATTCAGATAAAAACAAATAAATTTCACTTTTATTTCGATATTTCGAAGACATAATTTATTTTTTCTATTATAACATATGAAATTCATTGTATCTATGTAAAACTTATGATTTTAATGAAACTTTGAAGAGCATAATGATGTTTTAGTTTATTATTATTATTCTTTTTGTTGAATAAAACTTCGATATTGTAGAAAATGAAGCCGTTATTATCGATGAAAAAAAAACATGTACATATCGATTTATTCTCTATACACACATGTAGGTAACACGAGAAGGAAAAGAAAAAGAAATGAGACAAAAAAAAGAAAAATCAAAACCAAATTAAATAGAGCTTAAAAAGATTAATATTACAGTACGAGAAGATAATTTAACAACAAAAGATAATCTAACTTAACAGAACAAGATACGTACACACATGTGATATCAATAAAAGAAATTTAGTATTGATATCTTTGATATAATATGTATTAGAGTTGTTGATGATGTTTGTTTTGTGCTGAACGAACAAAGTTATCGGTCGACTTGTGCATGTACTTTTTCTGTTTCTTTTTCTCCTTTTTGTCTTTCTGTTCTTCTTCATGATGTTAAAAGGGAACAAAAGAGGGAAAGAGAGAGCCCATTATAATGATAGGTAGCAAGTATATGATAAAAGCAAATAATAAGTGACTCACACATGTGCAACTTGTGTCCAATATGAATAAGAGAGAAAAAGACAAAATAAAGATCTACTTCTGTCTTCGTTTGCCTACTCACACATATTATGAGGATCACAGAAGTTCTAAAATTATTTTAAAACTCATCATTTTTACATAGAACAAAAGCATATTTTTCGAAACTTGGATAAATTATTCTATCTACTGTCGGTTCCAGAAGTAAATGGAGAAAATTCTAGGAGGAATATCTCCCGAACGGATGCAGCTAACGACCTGCGGTTTTCACCAACCGAAAGAGGAGGAGTGGGGACGTCTTTTTCTCCAATAATGTATAAGACGAAATCTTTTTAAAACTAATCATATTCGAAGAACATTCAAAAGAATACATGAAAATGACCTGCCAGCTAAATGAAGTTTTGATTTTGACCTTTGATTTTGATAGAGAAAGTTGAGATCTATAAATCCAGACACAATGCGCTTTCTTACTTTTTCCTACATTTTCATCAAAATCTTAAGCTAGCATGATAAAAAGTGCGAAAACTTAGTAAAAAATTAGCAAAATTCCCTATTATTTTCGCATGTAAGTACATGATTCCATTTGCTCAACGTTAGAATGTAACAAGACAACCATTTGCGTTGTATTTGGAGCTATAGATCTCAAGTTCCTCTATCTAAATTAAAAGTCAAAATCAAAACTTTATCTAGCTGGCAGGTCATTTTCATGGGTTCTTTTGAATGTTCTTTGAATATGATTAGTTTTAAAAGGATTTCGTCTTATACATTATTGGAGAAAAAGACGTCCCCACTCCTCCTCTTTCGATTGGTGAAAAACGCAGGTCGTTAGCTGCATCCGTTCGGGAGATATTCCTCCTAGAGTTTTCTCCATTTACTTCTGGAACCGACAGTACTTAGTACTAAAATAACTATGAAGCTTAATACTAGTCCCTTCTACTATGACAAAGAAACTATAGCAACATTATCATGTTTTATTTTATCGTTTATTATATAGTTATATCATGATGAAAATGTATTACAATGAATCACTCAATGGAATAAATTTAAAAAATTGAACTAAGTATGAAAGGATGTAAAATAAAATAAATGTATGACATTTCGATGTTTTTTCCTTGTAACTGCATCAGATAGGTATTGAACAATTAAATACAATGATGATAAATAATTTAACTATTTTTTCATTCATATAAAATCAATGAAAGTAAAACAAAAAAAAATAAATTTTTCTTTTTTGTCATTCATGCGTAAGTTTATATTTAAAGAAACCGAAGCAATAATAACAAGTAAAGAGATTAAAGAAATAAACAAAAATGACGAAAGAAGTATATCGAACCATAAACATAGTTAGAAGAGAACATAAAAGGAAAAAAAAGAGAAATGTATTAATTGTAGAGATTATACAGAAAAGTAATTGTACTCATTATGAGACAGTATGTACATTACTTTGTTCATTTTATTATTGACAAAAAATCGATCACGTTTTAGTGTTGTTTATTTGTTAAAATGCATACAAGACGGTCATAGTTGTATCTAAATGGAAAGAGAAAAAATGAATGAAATTATTCAAAAAAAAGACTTCTAGCTAGTTAGATACAAACTATTCATCAGCATCAATATGAGGTTTACGTGTTAATTCATCAACTTCGTCTTCTTCTGTAAGTTATTCATTCAATCAAATCATAGGATGCTTCAATTTAGTAACACGAACACAAACAATACCATATTTATCAAATAAATAACATGTTTCAAGTATATCATCTTCTACATAGGTTTTTTTTTTTTTTTTGGAGGCAAAAGCTTTATTGATGTTAAATAATGACAATACATAAAATAAAAAGACAACGGAGAATAACGAATTGTATTGTCATTGAAAGCTGGAAGCAAAAGAAAGAGACACATGACATTCGTCTTTCGTCTCGAAGATTTGTTTGTTGAGATGGTTGTGGTTTGGATTCTGTGTAGGTAAAGATATGATGATGAGTAGAGACCGGTGTTGTATCGAAGAATAAGCAAAATGATTTTCCAACTTCGTATTGAATATGAAGTGGAAAAGAGAGAAAATGAAGTTGTATAATAATATAGAAAGAATAAGCAACATGTTTGTCCATTTCATATTAAATATGAAATGAGACGTAAAGAAAATGAAATTACATGATAAAATAGAAATAATTAGCAAAATAATTTTCCAACTTCATATTTAGTATGAAGTGGAAAGACGAGAAAAGAAGGTACAAAATAAAGTGAAAAGAGTATTGTAATGGATTTCTCCAACTTCATATACAATATTAAGTGGAGAGGCAAGAAAAATGAAATAACATAATAAAATAATAACAATAAGCAAAATGATTTTTCCATCTTCATATATAATATGGAATGGAAAGGAAGAAAATGAAATGACTGGTTTGCAAGAACACGAATAAGCAAATAGATTTTTCTAGCTTCATATTGAGTATGAAAAATGACAGAAAAAAAAATAAAATAGCTGATTCAGGTACCCGAGTCCGATATATCAATTTCCATACAGATTTCATCGACTCATCAGTAGTCTACTTTATCGATGTTGATATTATAGTAAGAGGTAGGTGGTGTGTTTTTTAAATTTGGTTAAATATGTCTTGTAGATAATTTTTCAGTATAGTATCATTATTTGATGTTGCTGTTTGAATTGACTTTTGAAGTAATCCAATTGCATAATCCTTGATCTTGGGGACGTTGCTGATCTTGTGTATGTATTCTACCGATGTGTAAATTGGTAGACCTAGTGCAGCTCGAAGTGCTTTGTTTTGCATGATCTGCAGTCGGTTCCATATTTTTTGATCAGTAGTCAGTAGAACAGGATAACCATAAATAATGATTGTGCGTACAATTGATTTGAAAATGTTTATCATCGTCTTGTTGTTGGGTTCATATGCTATTCTCGATAAATATCGAAGAAGACCGATCCGAGGAGCAATCTTAGCTTCAATATGATCGAGATGACTTCGCCATTTTAGTCCTTTGTCTATAATTACACCCAAGTATCTTGTGTGATTCAGTGGTTGAATAATGGTGTTTTCAACAGTTACTTCCACTGGATGCTTGTACTTCTTTCTTGGATGTAAGCTGAAGTGAATCAGCTCTGTTTTTGTTGGTTGCAGTTTTAATTTCCATGACTTGCACCAACTTTCAAATGCATCTATGGATTGCTGTAATCTGGATGTAAGAATTGTCATGGTGTTGCCGGATGTCCATAGAGCAGTATCATCGGCGAATAGCCCATGTTCTGTGTGGGTCGGTATTCCATTCATCGAATCTGCCGTATATATAATATAGAGTAATGGTGATAACGGAGATCCTTGTGGAGTACCGCTCTTTAAAATGATTGGACGAGATAAAACATTTTCTATTTCAATTGTAGCAGTTCTATTTTGTAAGAATGACAACAGATAATTAATGATATAACGAGGAAGACGATAATCATTTAGTTTGTATATCAGACCATCGTGCCATACTGAATCAAATGCAGCTTTGATGTCAAATAGAATGACAGCTGAGTGACGTCTTCGACGAGGTCGTCTTAGTTGTCCTTCAGCATATCGTTCTAATCGCACGATGTTGTATACTGTGCTTTTTCCTTGTCTGAAGCCAGCTTGATGCTGTGGTAAAATGTTTCGTCGTTCAATTTCAAGCACTAGACGTTGTTTAATTATTTTCTCCAGTAGTTTGCCTAAGCAACTAAGGAGACTAATTGGCCGATAGCTAGACGGATGTTGTTTGTCCTTCTTCGGTTTCAATAGAAGTATAATATGTGCTGTTTTCCACTTTGATGGAATATAACCGTACTTCAGAATTAAGTTGAACAAGTTGGTTAAAAGTTTAATCAGTAATTCTGAAGCATTCTTTAAACATCTGTTGTGGATGTTGTCTGGACCAGTGGAGCTGTTTCGAAGTTGTTTAATGTGAAATTTAACTTCTTTTGGTGTAATTTGCTTCCACTTGGTTGCTTTTGATGAGGTCATGTTTCCATTCTTGATGTTGTCTGTTTGGCGTGTAACTTGATCATGAAATGGTAGCGAATCAGCAGTAAGAGAGTAGACTTCATTTTCGAAATAATCGGCAAATAGGTCTGCTCTCTCCTTATCTGATGTTGCTGTTGTATTATTGTATTTCATGATGCTTGAAAGAGTTTGTTTGATTCGTTTGTTGTGAAACTTACGAACCGTCAGCCAAACTTTATCCGAATACATTTTCTTTTGACATAGTGATGACATTAACTTGTTTAAGTTGTCTTTTCTGTCATTTCTAAGTGAATTGGTTAGTAAGACTTTGAAGTTGTAATATTGATGTTTATCTAAGTGATTTCCAGTCTTCTTCCATCTTCGATATGCTTGATGTTTTAATTTGATCAAGTTCTTCGATGCTTCACTTATCATAGGTCTCGTATTCGTTTGTTTGGACAGTGGAATAGCTTCTCGTGTTGCTATTAATATAGAATTAGTAATAAACGACGTATATTCTTCTATATCTAGTGCTGAATCTAAACGACGATCATTGTTCCATAGCATCAGTTGTTGATCTAATTTGCTTCTAAATTTTGCCCATTTAGCTGCTTTGAAATTAAATGACATTCTTGGAGATAGTGGTTTTGGTTCAGCTCCAATAGAGATGTCGAAGGTTAATGGTTTGTGTCCGCATGATGTACCAATTGGTGAATGTGTTTCAACATTTGATGTGAAAGATAGAAGTGGCTGACTGCCTAAAAGCCAGTCAAGCTTAACTTCATAGTCATTCTTTTCAAATGTTGGAATATCATCATCGACACCTTCAATAAGGCCTTCTTTAAATAATTCTTGCAACTGTCTTCCTCTTGCATTGGCCTTGGCTGATCCCATGTGATGTAGTGTTGCATTAAGATCACCTACAATAATGCAGTTGTTATTAATGTTGTACAATTCTTTGAAGATATTAAGATCCATCTTTGCTGTTGGTGGCACATAGATGGAGGCTATCAATATCGACTTGAATAATTGTGTATCAACTTCAACTGCAATTATTTCGTTCTTGTTTGATGTTTTGTTAAGTATTTCTCGACATTTGATGTATTGTTTCACAGCTAGTAAGACTCCACCACCAAGTTTTCCTACTCGATCATTTCTGAAAATGTTATAACCCATCAGAGAGAACTTGCGTTCACTCTTTAGATTAGTTTCATTAACAGAGATGATGTCATAATTGGAGAATCTGGCTAGGAGTTCTTCTTTGTGTCTTGTGATTGAGTTGATGTTAATGTGACATATACTAATCGTCATTATTGCTTGTTTTGAGGTCTTTGTTGTCAAATGTCGATGCATCTAATGAACGGTTTGGAGAGCGAGCTCTCTTGGTCGAATTTGTTGGGTCTTTTTGTTTTCGTGATGGTTTAGATGTGGCTATGATCGAGGTTGTTGTTGGTTTAGCTGAGGCATTAGTCGATGGATTAGTTGGTTTGGCTGCTTCTTCATTTTGCTTTTGTTTGTTCTTGATATACTTAACTACTGGACCTTCTTCGTTTGAATCAGAATCAGAGACAGTTAAGGCGTCTTGATCGTCTTCATTATTGTCGTGGGTGCCGATTGCTTTTTCGATTTTCTTAATCTTTTGTTGTAATGCTTTGAATAGTCGATTAGTTGTTTCTACGATGATGGTTTCCATTTTACTACTAAGAGCATTAAGAATATCATTAAATAGACTATTTTGTAGAATATCTTTTTGCTGTGGATGAACGACTGGTAATGGTGGAAATTCTGTGGTGCTATAGATTGCTGGGGTTGCTGCTACTGGTTTGCTTGTTGTGGAATATTGGTAAATCAGATTTAACATTCTTTTTTCTTGTTCTCTATAATACGAACAATCATTTGAAGTAGCTAGATGATTACCTTTACAATTACAACATTTAACTACATCATTTGCAACAGTACATTGATCCTTGCTATGATTTTCACCACATCGAGCACATACTTGTTGTTTTGTTTTACAGTATTTTGCTATATGATTGTATTTCAGACAAATGTAGCATTGCACCGGTTTCGTATTTTGTGTTGATGGCTCAGCAGTAAAATGCATGCAATCGACTTGTAGACCGGTATGCACAAATGCGTTTCTGTTTTGTGGATCATTGAATGTAATTTTGATTGTCTTGGTCGGCATGTTCGTAGCTTTATTTGATAGCCGAACAACATCGAGTCCTACGTCCTTCAATGCTTCAGTTATTCGACTTTCAGGAATTTCTATGTCGACGTTTTTAACAAACGCAACTTTTTCCGTATCCTTGATACGTTGAATGGATCGAGGCACATATATTTTTGCTGTAGCCTGACCGTTTGTTGCAAGAATTGGTGTCAACTCATTTAATAGTCGATTAAATGATTTGACATTAGCTGCATATATTGTGAAAATTCCTGATCGACTTAGCTGAATATCGGAAATTCGTAAGTCCTTTAACTGCTGTTTGATGACGTCATTTAATTGCAGCTTGTTTAACTTCACGCCCTCTAGAATTAGAGGGACGATGCTAAAATTTGATTGCTTGTTAAATCCTGCCTTTGTTCCTGCAGAATCCTTTGTTCTTGGACTATGACTCATCGCCATTGTTCCTCGAACATCAGATACTGCTGTTTGACCATCTTGTGCAATAACAGAATTAACACAATTTTGCCTTTGTTTATTTGCACCTGTTCCTCCTTTTTTTGGAGGCATAATTAAGATACACCTGATGTACAACACCTGGAGATAATTACCTTAATTAATTGTTTCAAAAATAATTTGAAAATTGGAAGTAAAATGAGTTAATAATAAAAAATGTAATCGACGAGTTAAACAAAGAAAATGTACGTAACCGACAAGATAGAATGCGACCTATCTCGACCGTGAAAAATAACGAATGATGTCTACATAGGTTAGTCAATGAGTTCTCGGACTTTCAAAAATTTATTCATAGAAAAAAAAAAAAAAAAACATTTCGCTAATCTTTTTACAGTAAATATTCAAAGTAGTCCCCGCGATGTTTAATACAAAGTTTCACCCTTTCAATCCACTTCTGGAATGTCTTTCGATATTCTTGAATAGATATTGATTTGAGCTCGTTGGTTACTGCTTTAGCTAAACCTGTAGCATCTGGATATATATAAAGACTGCGTTTCAGACAACCGAACAACCAAAAGTCTGAAGGAGCACGGTCAGATGAGTATAGTGGATGAGCCATAACTCTCATTTTTTCCTCTTGAGGATAATAAAGATTGAGAACAATATCTTGAATATGTGATTTCGCAATTTTATAATGCAAACTTATGCTACATGTTTTTGATGATGTTTTTTTCTTATGTAAATTTTTGACTGAAATCTGCAAGTATTCATCACGATAGTTTATATGATAACTGTGTCTGAGCTGATAGTAACATAATCAATACTAATATGTGGATCATCATTCACCAGATCCTGGACCGCATTAATATTTTGTTTGGTATTGACGATTATTGGGCGACCATTACGAGGATTATCTTCCAACGACTCTCGTTCACTTCAGAATCGATCAATCCAATGAGCAACTGTACTATATGAAACAACACCTTGTCCATAAGCAGCCATTAATTCATCGTGAATTTGTGTAGTATTTAAACCTAATAACCAACGAGTTTTCATATATGAGCGAATACAAAGCTTATCCATCTGAAAACAGAGGTGTTGAAAAAGTTGATTAAAAATTTGTCATAATAGACACTTGTGAAACTTCATATTGGCATTTTAACACATAACAGATGTCACTACTAGAATAGGTCAACATCAGGAATAAAATCAATCAGGACGAAATTTTAGAGTACTATTACGAGAAATTTTTGACTACCCTATGTATTTCTTTATTATTTGCTTTTTTGTTGAATTTCTTGTAAATCAGCTTCTAATGATGATAAAACATATGAAGGAGAAATAATACTTAAGCCCCCCCCCCCCCTTCAAAAAAAGTCAATTTTCGTGAGAACTGTCAAAATTGAGATAAATACATAGGAAAATAGCCCGTCGTCTGCTCTTTCAAAATCAATCAAAATTTTCCCTAGAACCTCCATTTTTTCCCGAAATATGTCAGAATTTCAGAGAACCAGTTTTTGAAAAACCAGCGGTTTTTGAAATATCCAAAAATCTTCTTCGTTTTTTCTCATTTTTCGCTTTCTCGTACGGGCATCCCAAATTTCTCTTTCATGGTTTGTCCAATATATTAAAAATTTTTTTTCGTTGGAAAGAGCATGTCAAGACGCAGGGCAGTACGTCGCCCTTTTTTTGAAATACCCCTTTTCTTTAGTCAATATAAAGTCAGTAATATAATTTCATTACCATTTTTTGATAAATTTTTTAGTCATTGAATTTGTAACTTCTTTTCCGATTAAAAAGGAGGTATTTCAAAAAAAGGACAACGTACTGCCCTGCATCTTGACATGCTCTTTCCAACGAGAAAAAATTAATATATTGGACGAACCATTAGAGAGAAATTTGGGTTGCCAAATTAGCTATTTTTCGACCTTGTTTGGTGAATATCTCCCTTAAATGAAATAGTTTTGAGCTGAAAATTTTATCATAGACTCCCCTTAATGCCCCCAGCATATCCTCAAAATTTCAGCTCATTCTAACGTTCCTGGGTCAAGATCGATTTTTGAGGGGGGGGGGGGGGGCTTAAAATTGATAAAAACTATTTCCATTTTTTTTACCAAAATAAAACAAACATTTTCATATCGAGTTGTTACGCTGCAATCATATATACCTTATGATCTTTATTAAAAGGTGAAAATGCTTCATGATGTAAACGCATTTTATTGAAACCACTGGATCTTCTTTGAGTTTTTATTTTAATCAAATCAGAATAAACATGACATAATTCTAAATATTGAACAAAGAAAAAGAAGAAAATGGATTATTTTTCCGTTATTGATTTCAATGGATAATCTAAATATTGTAATTTCTATAATAATATGGTTTTCTTCTTTTTTTGTCTTTTATTTGTATGACTATGTCAGGCTTCGAGTTCAATAATCGATGTTTGTATATTAGCTAAATGTTTCTTAAACTTATCAAGTTTAAATAATATCCTCATACTTTAATGGAATTTTTTCTAGATAATTTACAAAAACTTGAAATATAACATACATATGCAATTATTTCAATTGATTCTTTTAAATAATCAAAAGAAACTATTTCTCGATCAAGTTGTTTTATTTAATTCTATACGTTTAATCTTATCATTAGCAATAAGTAATTCAACAGCAGATACTAGACGAAAAAAAGAAAATAATGATATATATTTTTAAAAAATCCACAAACCATTATCTTTGTTCGATATTGTTTTTCGATTGAATTTCAGTTTTACTTCGAATTTCATTAAGTTGTGTTCTAGCCTAATAATAAATAACGATTTTTTCCCACTAAAGCAATCAACGAAAAAAGAAAAATCATACATAAGCATGTGATCATTCGTTTAAACATCCATTGTTAAATTAGCACATGATTCAGTTATTTTAGCACTAAAGAAAAGAATCAAATTACTGCATGTTAAATAAAAGAATTCGATTTTTACATATTTCAATAATTATTATATTATGCTATATTTTTTTTTGTTAATTATAGTATTTTGCTCTTTACATTTGTCAACAATTTGAGAATGCAAACTAAAAGATTTATCTGAATTGGTTTTTTTTCAATAAATAAAATATACTCCTGACATGTCATATAAAATTTAAGAAAAATGAATTTTTATCTTTTTTTTGAAAACTCAAATCGTACAATTAAGACATTGCCTTCCATTCACCCATATTACGATCGAGAATCGGCCGTTTGAATAATAGAAGAAAGGTAATTTTAAAAAGATTTTATATAAGAAAAAGACAAGTGAAAGAAGAAAAACGAATCAAATAATCTTACTACAGTATTCGTTTCAATTGGTACATGCAATTTTTTAATAATCAAATCATTTTGAACTGAAAAGAAAAGAAGAGAAAGAACATTGATCAAAGAAGAAAAACAAAAAATTGTTCGTCGTTCTGGAGATGTATGGTAAGTTTGTTTAATTCGAATATGATAATTTAATTTTCCATTGAATATTTCTAATTCTTTCATTAAATAAAAATTATTTTAGAATAAAGTCAAGATAAAAAGATTGACCTTGTTTATACTTCAATAGTCTATGATCACATTTTCATGAGTCATCAAATCAATGTCCAATGAAGGATCCAGCGATGCACTTAAGATGAAACTCATTTTAAAGTGCTCATATGTGCAGCATGTGAAGTATATATTATTGATAGAGACTATTTATGATGTTAAATTCTTCTGATCAAATATAATCGTGAAACCGAGCTAAAACCATAGAACTGATGTAACGACATCTTTCTTTGTATTTGTTTTCAAGCAAAATTGGTTATACTGTGATTATTTGTTGTTTCGCCTAATTGTTTTTGTTGTTGAATAAATTATTTATATAATGGAGCTCTATCATCTTTGTTAAGTGCTATTAATTTAATAAAAGTTAGTAATTGTTGACCATTCGTGTTATCAACACTTCTTGTTACGCATGAAATTCGAAAAGATGTTGCCATATCAAGAAAAATTCTCTCACCTAAACTTCTGCATAATGTATTAGTTACATCAATTTTAAAAAGAACATTATTCATCTTTTTACGACGAGACGATCGAATAGCTTCAATTAAAGCATTAGCTCTTGAAGATGTTGCAGGAAGAAAACATTGAAATGACATAATATCGGTTTTCCTTCTTTCTGTTCAAGTTGATTGATAAAATTTATTGGTAATTTCGTAACAAAAATAGACGTGTTTATCATTAGATCCTATTGGTGAAGGTTTTATTTTTGTCAAAAGATCATCAAGAAAAACAAACGACTAAATGATAATAATTCTTGATTATGAGAAAGAAGAGTATTGGACATAAGAATATAATATGGAAAGGTACGACGTTGTTTATCGATTATTTGATTATTTCATTGAGATATAAGTCTTGCTTGATCTACAAGAGATTTGTTTGTACTTTTTTGATCTTCACTGTAATTCTTTCATGATTCATAGAAATAAAATGTTAAATTATCAGTTCCATCTGTATGATGATTAAAAATAATATTGTTAGCATTGATTTGTAATTCTATTACATCAAATGTTTCACTTAACTTGGTAAGGTATTTATATCTATAATTGTTGTTGATGAAATAATGATAGTTTCAATAACTGTCAGAGATTCAAATGTTTGTAATGTATTTTCTTCTAGAGTTGTTGTTATTAAAAATACTACTTTATTTTCTTTCGATTGTTGTTCAAGAAATGAAATACAAGATCATAGTTCTTCAAATATTTCGATAGGTTCAGTTGTTGCGTTATGTATTGGTGTAGAAAGTTTTTGTTGTTTATCGAAAGCCACCAAACATACTCTATTACCTTTTCATACCATTCAATTTGACTTGCTTCTCAACTGTTCTTTTTAAAAAAAATTGTTTTTCTTTTCTACTCTTTCATTTTGTTTCACTATAAATGGTAATCATAGGGGTGAGAAGTTATTGTTATTAATAACAATAACAAAAAAAGTTATTGTTATTAATAACAAGAAAATAACAAATAACTTTTTTTTCCGAAAAATCTTAGTTATGCTTTGTTACTATGTAAAAGTATACTAGTTCTATTTGCTCATTATTGTCCGATTGCTAGATGATGTTAATGACCGCAATCTCCATTACATAGCCTATGAAACTCAGAAAAATCCTAAAAAGATCCTTTCAAGTATCTTGCTCATCTACAGACAAAATTTACTAATCGCTTTACGAGGAACGATTCCTCAATGCTCGATCGTCTTTGACTTGATGTTTTGATCGAATATAGGCCTTTGCGAGATGAGAAAATATCTAGAAAGATTATGCACACCATAACTCGAAAAATGGCACCTAGAATCTCATTTCGTAAAGAATTGTATTTGCCCAAAACATCAAGTCAAAGACAATCGAGCATTGAGGAATCGTTCTTGGTAAAGCGATTAGTAAATTTTACCTGTAGGTGAGCAAGATACTTGAAAAGATCTTTTTAGGATTTTTCTCAGTTTCATAGGCTATCTAATGGAGATTGCGGTCAGTAACATCATCGAGCAATTGGACAATAATGAGCAAATAGAACTGGTATACTTTTACATAGTAACAAAGCATAACTAAGATTTTTCGGAAAAAAAAGTTATTTGTTATTTTTTTGTTATTAATAACAATAACTTTTTTTGTTATTTGTTATTGTTATTAATAACAAAAAATAACAATAACTTCTCACCCCTATATTAAACATTAATCATAGATTCGTCCTTTTTTTAATATTGGCATTCAATTTTACAATTTCGTTGTTATATATGTTTTTGATGGAAAACGGACTATTTCACTAACTAGAATCATATTTATCTAATTCTGATAATAAATTAATCGACACTATATACGAACAGAATATGAAAGAATCTATGAATACTCTTTCAGTGCGAATCTAAAATCCCTCTTCGCAGTGACGTGCCCAGGATTTTTGGCTGGGGGCGGGGGGTAAATTCATTTATTCAGCAGAAGTTGTGCTTTTTTCTTATGTGATCCATAAAACAGCGAATGAGGTTTATTAATCTTATTCATTTTCAAATTTATTAATTATTCTATACAATCAACAATTGAGAAACAAAACACAAATACATAAGAGAAAGATTGAAATATTAGTTGCATCGATCTGTAAAGCTTATTCGACGCTTTGATTGAGCGAAATTATCGACAATACTTTCAATGTTTAATTGTTCAGCAATTTTCTTATGAATGCTGATAATAGTCAAGTTGCTGAGTCGATCATCGCCTGTTCGATTGCGCAAATAGTTCTTGATAAGCTTCATGATGGAAAAAGATCGTTCTGCACTGGCCACCGAAACCGGTATGATCGCATACAGTTCGAATAGAATATAATTATTTGGATAAAAGAGTTTGTGAGGTTGTATCATTTTTCATTGTATCATCGGTGGTAGTTGGTCTTTCTGTTTCGGGTAATTTTTGAATCATAAATTTCCGTGTGTCAAATTCAGCTTTATGAATATTCGTGTCATCGGTCTTCAGATCATCTTTATAATAATCGAATAGTGTTGAAACATTGGAGAAATTAGTATTGACAACGAACGACGGAATTAAACTTGAAATAGTCATGGCGATTTTTTGATGTTCGGTGAACCTGCGACCTAGCTCTTGAATTGTTGTATTGATGAAGACTTCATATACCTACAAAAATTGAATGTTGTTAGCAACTACGAATGAATCAGGAACAAATCACTTACGTGTTTAAAATAGCATTTTGTCGTTTTATGGTGACAAGATGCTGTTCGTGATAAATAGATGTCAATCTCGTTAGCTTCGGCAAATGTAACAAATTCGTTGTACAATTCATCTAATTGGTTATTGTCATAAATTAATTCAGCTAAATACGTCGAGATTTGTTCAATACGTTGATAACATTTGATGAGATCGCATGTTGGTTTTCGTAGCTGTTCCACATATGGTTTGGTAATAGAAAAGACACGACTAACGATACCAAGAGGAATTGCAAAATCAATATCACGTAAGGCTTTTACGTATGCTCGTGAAAGACCACTTGTTTCTGAATCACCGTGGTCCACAAAATATTCTAATGCAACGATAATACCCAAAAATAGTTGTTTGAACACAATAATAGAATTATGCTTTTCCACCCAACGTGTGTCACATAAACGAACGAGATGTCGACGTCTTGTTTCGGTTGTAGTTGATTCGATTGCTTGTGCCAACAATTTTTTTCTTTTTGGTGATGAACTAATGAATTTGATTATTGATTTGACTGTACCAAAGAACGATTTGATCAATTGAAGACTACAAGCGTATGCCAATACCAGATCTAACGAATGGTTAGAACAATGAACGTATACAGCACGCGGTACAACATCGCGTATTAGTTTTTGAACGCCACCTAATTGACCAGAAACTACGTTGGCACCGTCATAACCTTGACCTGAAAATACATAAAATTATGAATTTAGTCTATGTATATGTTTTTCATAGAGCATACCTCTAATTTTGTCGACATTAAGACCACATTTTGAATGAATCGCAGAATTGCTGCAGTTATCCCTGGAGCTGTCAAATCTGACAATTGTATGAATCCAAGGAATATCTCCTTAATCGAAACGTCCTTTTCATCGGATAAATATCGAACAAAAATTGATAATTGTTCAGTTCCAGAAATGTCTGTTGTACCGTCAGCGATTATCGCAAAGTATTTTTGTCGTTCGATCAACTCTTTCAATAGATGTTTCATTATTGCTTTCGCACATAGATCAATAAGTTCATTTTGAATCTTTGCGTCTAAATAAGTAGCGTTCTTCCGACAATGTTCTAGATGTTTTTGTAATAACTGATCGCCAGATTCGGCTCTGAATAATATCAATGATTTGAAATTACCTTGACCGTCGTTGTTATGACTTGGCATACCATCATCATCATTTCCTCGAAACGCGATGTTCTGTTTCGACAAGAATAATATACATCTGATAATACTTGCTAATATTAATCGATTTTCATTTTGTTGTTGTGCGTTGAAGCCATCTAATAATTGTAACGGAAAATATATCTAATCGGTGCATATAGGTCATGCGAGGAGAAATGGTGTAAAACGTTTGGACAGCAGCGAAACGTAATTGTTTATTGAATAATAGTAAGGAGAACAAATAACAATAAATATATTGAGTATACACAACAAAAATACACACTAGATTCTGTTCGTATACATATAACTTCTTTTTATGTGCTTCAGGTTCAGANACTGTTTACATGTCCTTCATGAAGAAACTAGCTGTTATACATTTAAGAATCCTTTTATTGCGTGGTAAAATTTTAGAAGAGCTACTTCTACATTGCAAGAGTGAAACAGAGCATTTTTGAATTGTGATGAGTTGATATTTTTTTCTGTTCTCTGCATCACTCATCTATAAACAACATATTTTGAGATAGAGAATATGAAAAGCTACGCAATTTTTATTTATACAGTAGAGAGTTGTTGGATTCATGTGAAACAGATATAACTCTTGTTGATCATAATACGTCGTTGAAAAGGAGAGGGAGAGAGAGAGCAGATTATTTCGGTAAGCTCGATTGCTCATCGAATAGCTTGTGTTTGGGCGTAGACAAACAGCTATAATAAGTATTAATGATTAGCGCTGGATAGAGAGAAAAGGTGAGAGAACATCTCTAAATGTAATGTTTGTATGTAATGTTGGTATACAATCTAATATGTGATGTTTAGAACGTATCAGCCATCAATATAAAAAAGCAAGACGTGAATAGTAAGAATAAAATGGAGGACGGAAAATTAACATATCGAAGATCTATCAATGCTATGCACATCAAACTTTATTTAATTGCATCTCACTTCAAGACAATTGACTGAGAAAAAAAAGACAGAAAAAGAACGAAGATGCATAGGCAAAGAATGAAAGAGGCTTGAATGCTTCAAATAAAGACAAAAGCCATTATAATGCATAAATTCTCATCTTCTACAACGATCGAACAATGTTTTGGCTTAATCGAACTATACATTTTGTAGTAGATGAAATAAAAAAGTCGTCATATTTTTTTTACAAATTCATAGCAATGGTGATACGGTTGACTATAATTCAGATTTAGAGGTCAGATGGAAAACATTGAAAACAAGCACTATATTGTTTTTCTTGCGAATAATAGTCATAGTAGAAGAAAATTTGCTTAGATGATTCTAATGATGAGATTGATTAGCTTTGTTCTTTCATTTATTTAATTCCCATATCACAACAAATCAAATGAATCGGCTTATCTCCTTTTTTATTTATCAAATAGACACATTCAGATAAAAACAAATAAATTCCACTTTTATTTCGGGTTTTCGAAGACATTTATAATATATTTTCTCTATTATAACATACGAAATTGATTGTATCTATGTAAAAGTTATGATTTTAATCAAACTTTGAAGAGCATAGCGATGCTTTAGTTTATTATTATTATTCTTTTTATTGAACGAAACTTCGACATCGTAGAAAATGAAGCCGTTATTATCAATGAAAAACAAAACATGTACATATCGATTTATTCTCTATTCACACATGTAGGTAACACGAGAAGAAAAAGAAAAAGAAAAAGAAGTGAGACAAAAAAAAGAGAAATCAAAACGAAATTAAATAGCGCTTAAAAAAATTAATATTACAACACCAGAAGATAGTTTAACAAGAAAAGATAATCTAACCAAACAGAACAAGATACATACACACATGTGATATCAATAAAAGAAATTTAGTATTGATATCTTTGATATAATGTGTATTAGAGTTGGTGATGACATTTGTTTTGTGCTGAATGAACAAAGTTATCGATCGACTTGTGCACGTACTTTTTCTTGTTCTGTTTCTTTTTCACTTTTTTTTTCTTGCTGTTCTTCTTCATGATGTTAAAAGTGAACAATAGAGAGAAAGAGAGAGCCCATTATAATGATAGGTAGCAAGCAAAATAAAAATCGTATTATTTCGAAGAATGGGGTGACGTGCGTAGCAAGTATTTGATAAAACATAATAATAAGTGACTGACACATGTGCAACTTTTGTCCAATATTAATAAGAAAGAAAAAGACAAAATAAAGACTTACTTCTGTCTTCGTTTGCCTACTCACACATATTACAAGGATCTCAGAAGTTCTGAAATCATTTTAAAGCTCATCATTTTTACATAGAACAAGAGCATACTTTTCGAAAATTTGATAAATTATTCTATCTACTTAGTAGTAAAATAAGTATGAAGTTTAATACTAACCCCCTCTACTATGACAAAGAAACTATAACAACATTATCATGTTTTATTTTATCGTTTATTATATAGCTATATCATGATGAAAATGTATTACAATAAATCACTCAATGGGATAAATAAAAAAAATTGAATTAAATATGAAAGGACGTAAAATAAAATAAATGTATGGGATTTCGTTGTTTTTTTCCTTATAGCATCATCAAATAAGTATCGAACAATTAAATACTATGATGATAAAATAATTTAACTATTTCTTCATTCATATAAAATCAATGAAGATAAAACAAAAAAAAAGGAATTTTTCTTTTTTATCATTCATATGTAAGTTTATATTTAAAGAAACCGAATCAATAATAAGAAGTAAAAAGATTAAAGAAAAAAAGCAAAAATGACGAAAGAAGTATATCGAACTATAGACATAACTAAAAGAGAACATAAAAGGAAAAAACGAGAAATGTATGAATTATAGAGACTACACAGAAAAGTAATTGTACTTATTATGAGACAGTATGTATATTATTTTGTTCATTTTATTATTGACAAAAAATCAATCACGTTTTAGTGTTGTTTATTTGTTAAAATACATACAAGATCGTCATAGTTGCATCTAAATGGAAAGAGAAAAAATAAATGAAATTATGCAAAAAAATGACTTCTAGCTAGTTAGATACAAACTGTTCATCAGTATCAGTATGAGGTTTATGTGTTAATTCATCAACTTCGTCTTCTTCTTCTTCTTCTTCTTCTATAAGTTATTAATTCAATGAAATCATAGGATGCTTCGATTCAGTAACACTAACACAAACAATGCCATATTTATCAAATATATAACATGTTTCATGTATATCATCTTCTATTTCTTTATTATTTGCTTTTAAAATTTTGTACTACTTTAAAAAATGTATCAAAATCAATTCTATGACTAATTTTTTGTTGAATTTCTTGTAAATCAGCTTCTAATAATGATAAAACATATGAACGAGAAATAATACTTAAAATTGATAAAAACTAATTCAATTTTTTTTTATCAAAATAAAACAAACATTTTCATATCGAGTTCTTACGCTGCAATCATATATACCTTATGATCTTTATTAAAAGGTGAAAATGCTTCATGATGTAAACGCATTTTATTGGAACCACTGGATCTTCTTTGAGTTTTTTTTAATCAAATCAAAATAAACATGACATAGTTCTAAATGGTGAATAAAGAAAAAGAAAAGAATGGATTATTTTTACGTTATTGATTTTGATGGATAATCTAAATATTGTAATTTCTATAATAATATGATGTTCTTCTTTTTTTGTCTTTTATTTGTATGACTATGTCGGACTTCGAGTTAAATAATCGATGTTTGTATATTAGCTAAATGTTTCTTAAAATTATCAAGTTTACATAATATCTTCATAATTTAATTGAATTTTTTCTATATAATTTACAAAAATTTGAAATATGATATACATATGCAATTATTTCAATAGATTCTTTTAAATAACCAAAAGAAATTGTTTCTCGATCAAGTTTTTTATTTAATTCCATAAGTTTAATTTTATTATTAGCAATAAGTAATTCAACAGCAGATACTAGACGAAAAAAGAAAATAATGATATGTTATTCTTAAAAATCCACAAACCATTATCTTCGTTCGATATTGCTTTTCAATTGAATTTCAGTTTTAGTTCGAATTTCATCAAATTGTGTTCTAGTCTAATAATAAATAACGTTTTTTCTCACTTAAGCAAATAACGAAAAAAGAAAGATCATACATAACCATGTGATAACTCGCTTGAACATCCATTGTTAAATTAGCACATGATTCAGTTAATTTAGCACTAAAGAAAAGAATCGAATTACTGTATGTTAAATAAAAGAATTCGATTTTTACATATTTCAATGATTATTATATTATGCTATATTTTTTTTTTGTTAATTATAGTATTTTGTTCTTTACATTTGTCAACGATTTGAGAATGCAAACTAAAAGATTTATCTGAATTGTTTTTGTTTCAATAAATAAAATATACTCCTAACATGTCATATAAAATTTAAGAAAAAGGAATTTTCGTCTTTTTTTGAAAATTCAAATCACACAATTGAGACATTGCCGTCCATCCACTCATATTACGATCGAGAACGGACCGTTTGATTAATAGGAGAAAGATAATTTTAAAAAGATTTTATATAAGAAAAAGACAAGCGAAAGAAGAAAAACGAATAAAATAATCTTACTACAGCATTCGTTTCAATTGGTACATGCAATTTTTTATAATCAGATCATTTTGAACTGAAAAGAAAAGAAAAGAAACAACATNGTGTTCTGTTTACTTTACATCTGTTAATTGTGAAAGATCGAAATACTGAAGAAAAATATCTTTTCTACTGGAGAAATCAGTGAAGCATGTATTTGTCTTCACAATACTATGTGAATTACACTCCATCGAAAAAGTCGATACTCGAAAAAATGTTGATTAATCATCCATAACTGATGGAGAGTAATTGTATGAGGAGAGAAAAAAGAAAAGGAATCTAGTATATTGATAGATAACAAATAAAATAAAAATAGTGTTAATTCAAACAATAGCATAAGGTGCGCAACAAGTATGCGATAAAAAAGAACAATAAGTGGCTGACACATGTGCAGCTTCTGTCTAATATTAATGAGAGGGGAAGAAGAGAAAAAGACAAAATAAAGATTTACTTCTCTCTTCGTTTGTCTATCCACACACATATTATGAGAATCTCTAAAGTTCTGAAATCATTTTAAAACTCATCATTCTTATATAAAATAAGAATAAACTTTTTGAAACTTTCATAACATTATATAGCTATATAAATGATGAAAAATGTATTACAATACATCACTAAATGGAACACATTAGAAAAAAAACTAAATATGAAAGAAAGTAAAATAAAATAATAATGTTTTTTCCTTCTAGCATTATCATCAGATAGATATTGAACAATTAAATACAATAATAAATAATTTAACTATTTAATCATTTCTATCAGATCGATGAAGACACAAGAAAAACAATTTTCCTTTTTTTGTTTTTTTTGTCATTCATATGTAAGTTTATATTTATAGAAATTGAAGAAATAATAACAAATAAAGAGATTAAAGAAAAAAAAAACTCAAAATGAAAAAAGAAATATGCTGAATCATAGATATTGCTAAAATAGAATATCGAAGGAAAAAAAAGAGAAATTTATGAATTATAGAGATTACATAGAAAAATTATTGGAATTATTATGAGACATAATATGTATATTATTTTGTTCATTTTATTATTGACAAAAAAAATTGATCATATTTCCACTTTGTTTCTTTGTTAAAATATGTACAAAATCTTCGCATTTGCATCTAAATGAAACTAGAAAAATGAATGAAATTATTCAAAAAAAAAAAAGATTCTAGTTAGTTCGATACAAAATATTCATCAGCATCAATATCAGCTATATGTGTTAATTTATCGACTTCTTCTGTAAGTTATTCATTCAATGAAATTATAGGATGTTTCAATTGAGCAACACTAATATAAATAATACTAGAATTATTTATCAAATATATGAGATGTTTCATATATATCGTCTTTTATATCTTTATTATTTGTTTCTAAAATCTTGTGCTAGTTTAACAAAATGTAAATTTATTATTAATTCATTGTTTTGTCAAAATACAACAAACATTTTCATATTGAGTTCTTAAGCTGCAATCATATATATCTTATAATATTTATTAAAAGATGAAAATGCTTTATGATATAAATCTAAGTTTTTTCTTTCAAGAACAAGAACAAGAACAAGAAAAAGAAAAAAAATGAATTATTTTCCTATTATTGATTTCAATAGATAATCTAAATATTGTAATTTCTATAATAATATGATTTTCTTTTTTTTTGTTTTTGTCTTTTACTTGTATGACTATATTAGACTTCGTGTTTAACAATTGATATTGAAATATTAATCAATTGTTTTTCAAGGTCATCAAGTTTAAATAATATTTTCATAATTAAATTGAATTTTTTCTATATAATTTACAAAAACTTTACATAGGTATGATATACATATGTAATTATTTCAATTGATTCTTTTAAATCACCAAAAGAAATTATTTGTTGATAAAATTCTTTTTTGTTTCATTCAATAAGTTTATTTTCATTATTAACAATAAGTAATTCAACAGCAGATATTAGATTAAACAAAAAAAAGAATATCATAATATGTTATTTTTAAAAATACACAAACCATTATCTGGATTTGATATTATTTTTTCAGTTAATTTCCAGTTTAGTTTGAGTTCGAATTTCATCAACATGCGTTGTTGTCTAATAAAAAATAATGCTTTTTTTCTTTCTCCTGAAGCATTCAAGAAAAAAAACGAAAAACCATACATAAAGATGTGATAATTCGTTCGAACTGCCATTGTTAAATTAGAACGTGATTCAGTTATTTTAATAATAAAGAAAAAAAAACATATTACTGTATGTTAAATAAGAGAATTTGATTTTTACATATTTCAATAATAATTATATTATACTTTATTTACTTTGTTAACTATAGTATTTTATTGTTTACATTTGTCAACAATTTGAAAATATAAACTAAAATAATTTAATAGAAATAATAGATTTATCTGAATTGTTGAGTTTTTAAATAAATAAAATACATTTCTAACATAGAATATAAAGTTGAAGAAAACAATAATTTAGTCTATTTTTTTTCAAAACTCTAATCATAGAAATGAGACATTGTTGTCCATACGTTCATATTATAATTGAGAATCGATCGTTTGATTAATAGAAGAAAGATAATTTCAAAAATATTTTATAAAAGAAAAAGAAAAATGAATAAAATAATCTTACTATAGTGATCGTTTCAATTGCTACATGGGATATTTTTTGATCAGATGATTTTTAAACTAAAAAGAAAAGAAAGAAGAATTGATGAAATAATAAACTATAGTCAAATATCTTGTAAGCAAGATCTTGGTTAAGATACGAAGTACAGAAAAGTGAACAGACCTTGAAAACTTATGTACAACATAATACAATTATTTTGACTTTTCTCATATTTTCCACTGATCGTAAGTATAGATAATTATATCTTAGGTAGTATTAATCAAGATTTCGAAGATTTCAATCCAATGTCTTGATTTTCCATTTTGTGAAAGACGATCTGAAAGGAGTGTTGAAGTGTTTAGGGGTAGAAATTTGGACTCCCCTCCCTCCACAGGCACACCGTGACAGGCATTTATATTAGTTAATTAGTTACTATGTAATTAACTAATTAACCATCACAGATCGTGAGAGACAAGATTCAGGGATCATTATAGACTGTGATAGAGGACTTCAAGGGAGTATCAGATATGATGCAGAACTAACATATGATTGAAGCATGTGTGGAGTATCATTCTGTTGAAAGTATATAATGTAAGGTAAGCCATTATGAAGAAATGTGCATCGCTATACATGGAAAAACAACATCTTTCAGAGAATTAGCTATAGCAAATACATCGTGTTTTACATTTTTTTATCCTGCAAGGGATTGCGCTAACAGCTTTTTATTTCACCCAAAAAAAAAACTTTATCTCAACATTTAAAAAACATCTAAACTTGACTAAGAGATATTATAATGACAGAAAAATCTATTACAATAAAAAGCAATTTAATTGACATAAATAATTCTAGATATTGAAAACCATCTGGGAACGTTCCGGATTTGAAATTTTATATATACGAACGAACATTCAAAAATCTTATATTCGTGCAATATAATCAAATTGTTCATTCAATAAGAATAACCNATTATCTAAATTTTGCAATTTCTATAATAATATGATTTTCTTCTTTTTTTGTCTTTTATTTGTATGACTATGTCGGGCTTCGAGTTAAATAATCGATGTTTGTATATTAGCTAAATGTTTCTTAAAATTATCAAGTTTAAATAATATCTTCATAATTTAATTGAATTTTTTCTATATAATTTACAAAAATTTGAAATATGATATACATATGCAATTATTTCAATAGATTCTTTCAAATAACCAAAAGAAATTGTTTCTCGATCAAGTTTTTTATTTAATTCCATAAGCTTAATTTTATTATTAGAGCATATCCATCTGAAACATACCACTTTTTACACGAAGTTCGGCGCCAGCGGCGGAGCCTAGTGTATTTTGTAGAGAATTTTTTTCTGATTAAAACGTACGGACTGAAAAATCGAGGACTGATGCGCGACTTGAGATAAAGACCGAATACTTTTACGTTGATAGTGGTGCCATCTATCATATTTTCCTGATAAAAATGACTTTTTTATGCTGCCTTAAATAAACTATTCCTGCTTAGGTTCTGTCTATATCGGCATCAACCTAAAACGTATAGTTAACAGCGTCATTCGTGACAAGATCATCTGTGCTATACCTGTCTGTGTTGAAAAAATCAATTTTGAACGAAGGCTATTTTTCTCCTATTTAATTGATTTTTTAGTAATCATGAACAGTAATATTTCTGAAATAATACGTATAGAAATAGTCTTTTCGGAGTGAATTTATAGTTGAATAGAGGAAAAGTATTCAGATCTTCTATGTGATATTTCAAAATGACATATTAAAGTTCATGTGATATATTCACTATGTTTATTGTCCTAACATCTGCATTTATGAAAATAGACAACTTTAATATGCCCTTTTGCAATATTGCACAAGCATCTGATTAATTTTCCTCTATTAAACTATCTATTCACTCCGAAAAAACTATTTCTATACGTATTATTTCAGAAATATTACTGTTCATGATTACTAAATAATCAATTAAATAAGAGAAAAATAGCCCAGGTCGAACTCATTCCATCGGATCCGATTGTTTTTCCGATAGGATCCGACGAGATCCAACTGTCGGATTGTTCGTCCTGGAAGCCTTCGTTCGAAATTGATTTTATCAACACAGGCAGGTATAGCACAGATGATCTTGCCACGAATGAAACGGTTAACTATACGTTTAGGTTGATGCCGATATAGATAGAACCTAAGCAGGAATAGTTCATTTAAGACAGCATCACAAAAGTCATTTTTATCAGGAAAATATGATAGATGGCACCACTATCAGCGTAAAAGTATTTTGCCTTTATCCCAAGTCGCGCACCAGTCCTCGATTTTTTAGTCTGTATGTTTTAATCAGAAAAAAATTCTCTACAAAATACACTAGGTCCCGCCGCTGGCGCCGAACTTCGATGTAAATGTGGTATGTTTCAGATGGATTTGCTCATTAGCAATAAGTAATTCAACAGCAGATACTAGACGAAAAAAGAAAATAATGATATGTTATGTTTAAAAATCCACAAACCATTATCTTCGTTCGATATTGCTTTTCAATTGAATTTCAGTTTCAGTTCGAATTTCATCAAATTGCGTTCTAGCCTAATAATAAATAACGTTTTTTCTCACTTAAGCAATTAACGAAAAAAGAAAGATCATACATAACCATGTGATAATTCGCTTGAACATCCATTGTTAAATTAGCACATGATTCAGTTATTTTAGCACTAAAGAAAAGAATCGAATTACTGTATGTTAAATAAAAGAATTCGATTTTTACATATTTCAATGATTATTATATTATGCTATATTTTTTTTTGTTAATTATAGTATTTTGTTCTTTACATTTGTCAATGATTTGAGAATGCAAACTAAAAGATTTATCTGAATTGTTTTTGTTTCAATAAATAAAATATACTCCTAACATGTCATATAAAATTTAAGAAAAAGGAATTTTCGTCTTTTTTAGAAAATTCAAATCATACAATTGAGACATTGCCGTCCATTCACTCATATTACGATCGAGAACAGACCGTTTGATTAATAGGAGAAAGATAATTTTAAAAAGATTGTATATAAGAAAAAGACAAGCGAAAGAAGAAAAACGAATAAAATAATCTTACTACAGCATTCGTTTCAATTGGTACATGCAATTTTTTATAATCAGATCATTTTGAACTGAAAAGAAAAGAAAAGAAACAACATTGATCAAAGAAGAAAAACAAAAAATTGTACGTTGTTCTAGAGATGTATCATTAGTTTGTTTAATTCGAATATGATAATTTAATTTTCGATTGAATATTTGTAATTTTTTCATTAAATAAAAATTATTTTAAAATAGAGTCAAGATAAAAAGATTGAAATTGTTTATAATTCAATAGTCTATGATTACATTTTCATGATTCATCAAATCAATGTCGAATGAAAGATCCAGTGATGCACTTAAGATGAAATTCATTTTGAAATGCTCATATGTGCAGCATATGAAGTATATGTCATTGATAGAGACTATTTATGATTTAAATTCGTCTGATCAAATATAACCGTGAAACCGAACTAAAACCATAGAGTTGATGTAACGACATCTTTCTTTGTATTTGTTTTCAAGCAAAATTGGTTTTTGTGGTAACCGTTTAAGGGAATCCAACGAGTTAAGGGAAAATATAGATACCATTGTAGAGGCACATGAAGTCGCGCGATGGCACATAGACTTAGCACGAAAAACTAGCCGTCAATAGAGAATAAGTGTTTCCAAAATACAGATTTTTCTTATAAGTTGTGTTTCTATTGCAATTTTTCCAAATTTGAGGCTTGTGATATTAAATTTAAAAGTTCTAGTTCGTTTTGTTTTATTCAAATCTGCACATTAATTGGTATAATTTCTATGCTAAGCATTTCGTGAAAGAAAATATACACTGCGATTTATGTTTAGAAGAATGAATTTCAGTATTCAACTCGTTACATTAGCTAATTTATTTCATTTTACAACATAGCTTTTTAGTAATCGATTGAAGCATTTACATGGGACAAATCAAACCATCTAATTTTAGAAGCGAACCAACAAAACGGCTCTGCCCGACTCGTTTAAGACATTTCATCTTGAACTGATTTATATTATTACATAGAACCATTCGAATAACTGTTTAATGAAGTGTTTCCATCAAAATAAGTGAACGGTCTTATAGGATAACTCAACTTATAGCGTGAAAGAATCCGATCAAAACTGCTCAACACCCATGGCAATTAGACTACACATGTGAGGTTTTTGAAATATTTTCTTTCAATTCAGTATTTTTTCATAAATTTTTGACATAATTTGAAGATTAATTTAACATAGTGAGATGCACTCAGGTTTTTTTTAGTCAATACGAATTTTCCATTATACGATTTCATGTGCCTCTACGATGATGTCAACATTTTCCCTTAACTCATTGTTTCCCTTAAACGGTAACCACAGTTTTTACTATTATGAAAGTACGACTGTTGTGCAGCGCCATTATTTACATGAAACTCATCTTTCGCAGACATAAGATATATAGATGGTGAATATGCCTTCTGTTTTCATAGATTTTTGTCACAATTTGTTTTCTGACTGTTCCATCCGAACTGGGTTTCGCCTTTTGTAGTGCATTCAACATTGATTAGCATTTCTTCCATTACTCTATATCATCAGATCGCGTACTAAAACAAAATAGGACATTGAAGATGCAGACTTTGGTTAACTATGGATATGTTTAACTAAAAAGATGAACAATTCTAATTAACAGATTACACAACGTCTTTGTAAAGTTCATGTTTCTAGTATATGGTAATCTCGAAGATTATTTTCTTACATATTTTATTTTCAAAATACAATAAACATAGGGGTAGTGGAAGTGATGAGCAATTAAAAACAATGCTCAAAACACAATGTTTTCTGACAGTAACTGCAATAGATAAATTCAACCTCATCGCAGCTAGTATTCGAGCAACTATCAGCTTTGAAAGAGAAGAAGATGTTTATTATGTTTGAGAATTTCGAATATTACTATTGAATATAATCACAATTCGACTAATTAAGCAAATGAACTCATTGGTTGGAAAACAGTAGAACTGAGTTGATAATGAACTATAAAATAAAAGACTCCATTGCATGATCGGACAATATTAGAGTGAGTAGTGCTTCAAGATAAGAGCCTATAATGTAGCATTCTCGGATGGTCCTTGGAAACGTGTAGAGCAGACGAAATATTTGAATTCTGTATATTTAACTTCAACATTCAATATCAACAAAAACAAAAACATTCTTTCCGATGGAAAAACAAAACTGTTAGGACATTCTAATGACTCTGAGATCTATCCATGGAAAAAATCCAAGAGGAAAAAAACAACAGATTTTGGCATCCAAAATCTGTAAAATCTTTCAAAATCTTTAGAGTGAAGGATTTGAAATAAGCAATGAGACCAGTAAATTCGATGATGGAATTTCTGCTGGATTTGTTGGATTTGATGATAATGGTGCAAATAATGAAAATGGAAAATTTTCATGATGAGCAGGAAATAAATTAGCATCAGATATAGGTATATGTGAAAATTGACGAATCATTGGTGATGATACTGATGGTGGTGGTGGTGATTCAGTTTAGATGTTGATGAACGTTTATGACTTGTTCAAATTTTTGATAATGTGGGTCGCACAAGAATAGATACGACAGAAGTAGTCGATGAAATTGATGTGGTTGTTGTTAAAATATTTGCTGATATTGTTGTAGCTGTTGTTAGCGTTTTCAATACTGATGTCGAACGACGATGTGGATCAAATAGATTTAATGCTTTACTTGTTGTTATCATAACAGTTGTTGATCTTAAACAAAGTGTTTTCATACAGTATTTTGCAAAAATAATTCATCACTCTTTCTTCTCATGCTATTCTGCTATAAAATTACGTTCGATAGCCGTTAATAGTTTTAGGTAAAAGTATATATATATTTGTCTGTTAGGAACGTATGATAGAGATCTGAAACGTCGTTCTATCAAATTGAGTAATGGCTTCACTTTTGACGATGTGAAAAATGAGTGTACCAAAACTCATTACAATTTGAAGAGCTGACAAGCTGCTTGAAAGTCGAAATCAATAATCAATTATTAAACGGTGATAACTGAAGCTTTCCGATAATGATCTTAAAGATATGTTACCTTTTAGGCAAAGAAAGAAAAAATATATGACCATGATAAAGGAAAAATTACACGTTAGAAAAAAACAACAAGATCAGCGACACAATCAATCGAAATTTACAACATAGATCAACGTAAAAGTATCGACGAAATTTATAAAATGTAGACATCGAAAGAGTATAGAATGCCCAATGTTTTGGTATTAGAACTTCTGGCACGCTTGTGTTATTTGAATAGAAAAACCGTTTTGAGTATTTTAGAAAATATCGTAATCTTCGTTGTCAGTAATCGTTGCGCTGATGCTGTTGTTTTTCTCCAATGCATAATTATTCCTTTATCATGGTCATATATGTTTTTGGGTGTGGGTGTGGATGTTGGTCTTCTCTTAACCCACCCACACCCACACCCTCCACATCCATCCTAGTGTTAGACCTATAGATGAGCCGTTAGGCCACAAATAGTGTTATTTTATGTTCATCACTACTTTTTTTTCACACGACACATAAGCGAACCTCATTTTCTCGTATTCTTAGACACTGTCAGATGGCACCGTATTAGTAACATATAGTTCAACCTGGACAGTTTTGAAGTTAGAAATTTAAAGAAATATGAAAAATGTGAATTCTCTAGATCAACATTGCTGGTTATTCTGCAATAATAATAACGAATCATTTTGGAAGAAAGAAAAATTTCAATAAGAACAATAGAATGATAAATAAATCATATTAATGTAAGTGTAGCTGACTTTAAGTTTATAAATAGGAATTTTCGACTTGTTAATGTCCTATGCTATATATCGATGTTTATGGATACATTGATGTTATAGATTGCAACTGATTTCTTTAATTAACATCATTTTCTTGTTAGTGTTGTAGTTTGATCTTCTTGCTGTTAATGTTTGTTTTCCAATAAACAGTCAGACTAAGATCACAAATAATGTCTTTAAAAGGTAATGATGCTCGTAATGAATAAAAATAAGGAGAAAATTTTGATTTCTGCAATAAAATTCAACTTCATTATTATGATTTATTTGTTTATTGTTATATTGTTTCATTCATTTTTTTTTCTTTCAAAATGACGTGTCATTGCCTGTGAAGAATTATACACTTGAAAATTTAATTTTCGTCTGATGCCATTCATATCTACCTTAGTCAATATTATTTTCATCGAGGTGTATGTTTATAAATTAGTTTATGTTGTGCTTGTCCAATTTCTATTTGTTATAGTTTGTTTTCATATAAACAGTGAGACTAAAGTCGCAAGTGATATCTTTAAAGGCTAATAATGACCATACTAAATTAATATAAAATCAAAATTTCATATTTGTAAAGAATTATACTAAACTAAAAAATGATCATATATTTCTGTGATGTAATATTATAAGCAACTCTTCGTTATAGTATATTGTGTTTTGTTTTTTTCTAAATTTTAGAGACATTTCATAGACTTCCATTTAGAAAATCTATTGCCAACTTTTTATTTTTTATTCAAATATATTTTTTCTGTTTTTAATTATTAATCTGATAATAAAGAACAATAAATTTCAATACAACGGAGAAGCAAATATTTTCTTGATTATCTAATTGAAATGCGTAGAAATCTATTTTATTTTATTTTATTTCCAATCGATGTTAATAAACAATGATATCAATGAACATATTATCATATTAAACTGAACTCTACTATTACAAAACATCACCTATTCAAAAATAATTCAATGATCTTGATTATTTTTCAAATATCTACAACCCAAAAGAATAATTCGTTAGATTTTTGATGAAAAGAAAATATTGAAAAACATATTTTTTAGATTAGTTGCAGAGATTCTTTTTACTGTACCTTATTATAAACATATTTAATTGTGTCTTTTATTAAGAAAAAAAAAATCTTTCAGTTGTCCTTCGATTTAGTTGCTGTTTTTTCTGATGTACAATCAAAATACAAAATTAGACATATTCGTATACGGTACAAAATTGATTATATTTATCTAATAAAGTTAATAATTATAACTGGAGAATGAAAAGAAAACAACCCTTCAAAGTATTGTTATTAAACAATAGTAATCCAGGTATTATACGCAATACAACACATATCATCTAATTCAATTGAGTATATGAATTTTCTGCCAAGTGCTTAATAAGATGATGAAAAAACAATCGAAAAAAAAATGTACACAATAGTTTTTGTGCTTGTTGTTTAAAGGTGAAATGAAGTTTGTTAAAATGAACTAAAAGATTGTCAAACCAAATAACAATATTGTCATCAGGTTGACATAGATATGTTTTTTTCTCGAATAACAAAAACGTTGCTTATACATACTGTCTGACATAATAAAAAACAATGTACACTGATCTTTGTTCGAAGCTTATCATATACTAAAAAATAATATTAACAAAAATCGTTATATGTATTGCCTTTCCCTGAATAATTTCATTTTCTATTGTTTATTTTTTGAACTAAATTAAGAAGAAAATGAAAAAAAGAAATTAAAAGAAAAGAAAAAAAACAATAGTGCTATATAAGAAGCATCAAAAATTTTGTTTTAAATCATATTGTAATCTTTTCATCCAAAATGAATCAATGAAAAAAGCCATACATTCAGTTAAAATTGGTTTGATTCAACGAATATCTGCATCTGCACATCCAAATGATTATGAATTAACTTCTGATATTGAACCCAGTTCAATTCATCAGTCAACTAGAAAACAGGTTTGTTAGTTTGCGAAAATATATAGCATACTGAATGTAACAATGAGAGGCATTTATAGAAAAAAAATCATTCGTCAAAATCCTTTATTACACAAGTGCCTTTCTATACACAAGAAATCAAATTCTGATTGCATTAGTATTCATAGAATACTTCATGGATGTTTCATAACTTTCGACTCCATTTCTATTTTTATTTTTATTTGTCTTGCAACTGTATTTCAAGATGCATAGATTTTAAATAGATACATTTGAAGAATAGCACATTCGTTGTTATGTAAGAGAAATTTGATTTAATATGTATCGATTGAAAGAACAGTACCATATTTGTAAAATATAAAAAAAACTTGATCAAAGTTAGGTTTACCGCGCGGCAGAACATTACAGAATTTCATTTTTTCATCTATAATGAGCCAAATCTTTTTGGAAAACAAAAAAATATTCTGAAATTTTTGTTATAGATAGATACCAATAAGGGCTAATCTCTTTAAAGACTGATTAAATCGTGATCACAGTTCAATATTACTCTATTGGTGATCGACCTATGGCATTTAAGGATTAAAGTTTACACACTTTTCTGCCTGTTTACAGACTTCTTTATATTATTGTACTGGACATCGATTTTTTTTCTAAAAGCTTTATTCCATATTAATGTTGTTTTAGGCTCTTGGGAGACGAATTAGTAAAAGTGCTATTTCTCAACTTGAAGTTAATCAAAAGAAACACATTTCAACACTTGAAACACATAAAGATGTTCGTCTAAATTATATTGCAGAAACATGTAATGAAAATCAACATCATTCAAAAGTAAGTTAAATACATATTACATTTGCAGTAATTTTTTGAAAATATAATTAATACCTAATCATTTATCTTTCTTAGATTTCTAGCTCATCGTCGCCTCCATTATCTCCTCATCTTCAAAAAAATATAAAACCGACTCAAGAACAATCAGTAATTACAAGCAATCTTCATCAAATACCTACTACATCAAAGTAACATTGTTTTCTTCTATGCGCTAATCGTATTTATTTATTTTATAGATGGTCAACAAGGAAGAAAGTTTTAGTAGGTATTTCAACATTTTTGACAATCGCTACTCTTATTACAGTTGCCACTGTTCTTGCTGTTTTACTCACGAAATCCAAAGGTAAATTCATTTGAAATAATATTGAACTCCTTCTCAACGTTAAACTCTGTCTTAATTGTCTATAATTATTCATGAGATGAAAATATTGGTATAATCTTTACTATTCGAAGAGCATTATATAACTTTTTAAAAAAGGCAGAGAAAACTTTTTTATAATGGCAAGTGTATTCAATGACTCATTGATCTTTTTCCGTATTTTTTTATAGAAACAAGTACAACAACTACTACTGCATCCACTGTGAATGTTTCTGCATATTGGAGTTTCGATAATACACTGGTCGATTCATATGGTATTTATAACGGTCAACCAATAAATAGTCCAACATATGCTTCTTCGACTAATCTGCCATATGTAGGACACGGTCAAGCACTTTACTTTAATTCAGCATCGAATCAATCAGTTCTGGTTTCAACTCCTTATTTTAATTTAAGTTATACAAGTTTTACTATTGAAGCTTGGATTTATCCTAGTTCGCTTACAAATGATCGCGGGATATTTGGTCAATGTCAATGTTCAACCTGTTCCAATCAATGTTTGTTTTTTATTATTCGAAATAATCGCTTGTACACCCAGGTCGAAAAGTACGGGCCGGTTCCGGCAGGAAAACACCGGAAGTCGCCGGAACTGGGTGCCAGTATTCCGGCCGGAAATTCTCCGTATTTTTTCCGGTGACTTTCCGCCAACTTCCTGCAGGAAACGGGAGGAAGTTGACCGGAAGTCACCGGAAAAAATACGGAGAATTTCCGGCCGGAATACTGCCACNATTTAATTCCATAAGCTTAATTTTATTATTAGCAATAAGTAATTCAACAGCAGATACTAGACGAAAAAGGAAAATAATGATATGTTTTTGTTTAAAATCCACAAACCATTATCTTCGTTCGATATTGCTTTTCAATTGAACTTCAGTTTTAGTTCGAATTTCATCAAATTGCGTTCTAGCGTAATAATAAATAACGTTTTTTTCTCACTTAAGCAATTAACGAAAAAAGAAAGATCATACATATTTCAATGATTATTATATTATGCTATATTTTTTTTTTGTTAATTATAGTATTTTGTTCTTTACATTTGTCAACAATTTGAGAATGTAAACTAAAAGATTTATCTGAATTATTTTTTTTCAATAAATAAAATATACTCCTAACATGTCATATAAAATTTAAGAAAAAGGAATTTTCATCTTTTTTTTGAATATTCAAATCATACAATTGAGACATTGCCGTCCATTCACTCATATTACGATCGACAATCGATCGTTTGATTAATAGAAAAAAGATAATTTTAAAAAGATTTTATATAAGAAAAAGAGAAGTAAAAGTAGAAAAACGAATAAAATAATCTTACTACGGTATTTGATTCAATGGGCACATGCAATTTTTTTTAATCAGATCATTTTGAACTGAAAAGAAAAGAAAGAACATTGATCAAAGAAGAAAAACAAAAAATTGTACGTTGTTCTAGAGATGTATGATAAGTTTGTTTATTCCGAATATTTGTAGTTCTTTCATTAAATAAAAATTATTGTAAAATAGAGTCAAGATAAAAAGATTTACCCTGCTAATAATTCAATAGTCTATGATCACATTTTCATGAGTCATCAAATCAATGTCCAATGAAAGATCCAGTGATGCACTTAAGATGAAACTCATTTTGAAATGCTCATATGTGCATCATATGAAATATATATCATTGATAGAGACTATTTATGATGTTAGATTCTTCTGATTAAATATAATCGTGAAACCGAACCAAAACCATAGAGTTGATGTAACGACATCTTTCTTTGTATTCCCTAGTCAATGCGTACGGTCTATATACGTATTACACGACACTTATCATGCTTCATACGTGTGGTGGCATGTATCATCACATGTGCTAAGTGTAGCCAGCGTGTTTCTTTGTGATTCATCACGCATACGACAGAGGTCGTGGCATCTTTTAGGAAAAGAAAGAAGAATGGAGAACACCAATGGCTTCTTACAAAGGATGATATCATATGATATCCTGCACGGTCATTTGTTTGTTTTTATGATTACAAAGACTTGTCTGTTCTAGTAATTGTTCATACTGTGTTAAAATAAGTAAGTGTTGATTTATGTATCGATAAGTATTCTTGATTGTGACTATGCCTAGATTTTTTTGCACTTATTTTTTGTTTTACATCAAATTATCAAATGGAGAGAAATCTATTTGGTATCCAATGTAAATATCGATATGAACAACAATTAGTTCGTCGTGAGTATTTAAAGAAGTTGATCATCAAGATATCTCTATTCTTCTTTCTTTAGAATGTCAACACACCAAACAAAGACAAAGAAAAGTATCGCCGTGGTCTTTATAGTTCACTTTCGTCAGTGCATCAACAACAATTTGATTCATTGAAACCTGATAGTCAACAAAAGAATTTAAATTTAATAAGTGTGCAAGAAGGTGAAACATTTATTGAAGATGATGATGTTGTTATTGATGAAGGTAATATTTGCTGTTATCTTGAGATGTTGATAGAGATAACTAAAGGCTACAGTCAGGTATTATAAGATAGATTGAAAATTATTTGTCTTTTTTTGTGATAGATTTCGACAATGAAATTCAGATGATGCAGATGGATGATCCAGATGCACATGAAGAAGTTTATCCATTATCTAGATATTCACCTGAAACTCAACTAAAAATGAAAATAGTTCTGTTTATTCGACATGCGAATATAAATAAAACAAAAAGCAGTGCTTTACTTAATCTAATTCGAGGAATATCCGCGATGTAAAATGCTAAATAGTAGATATTGTTCAATTCGAATACATGAACTGTGTCTGTATTATTTTGTTACTAAATTTTTTTTTTATTTTTTTTCAGAGAAATTCCAAATAATTGTGATAGACTTTGGAATGATTTAAATGTGAAATTTTCATATAAAACAATAATCTACTGTTCATCATGTTTTAAAAAATTACAACATATTAAACAAAGATGTTTCAATGATGAATATCAAAATCAAATGCACAAAATTAATTCAGAATTAATATTATTTGATGTTGCTGATGAAATTCATTCAATTGCTATTAAAAATTATCATCTTATAAAATAGTATCAAGAAAATCCTGAAAATAGTTCACCATGGGGCATTTTATTTGGTAATTATAATCTTCTCTAATATAGTATTAACAAACTATTTTTTGATTTATATTCGTACAGAGAATTTTTATCGAACTAAATCCTCGAAAAATCGTTTAAGTTTAATATTATCGACAGATGGTAAACCATTAACTATATCAACTAATTCCTCTATTTGGCCTGTGAGTAACAGTATTCTTTTCTTAAGTTGATAGCTATTGTGCAATTATAATTTCTGTTTTATTTCATTTTTGTTTTTTTAATTATGCTTTTTTGTAGGTGGTGGCTGTTCTAGCAGAAATACCTCATCCTGTGAGAGATTATGATAAAAATATGATGTTGTTTGGTTTATGGCATTCGACGATTACACCAGATCTTGATCGTCTATTATCATGTATTGTTCATAATCTTATGGTTTTACAAAGTGGTGGTTTATTAATTGACATTGGTGGTGAAGGTAATTGAGGTTTTAATTTAAAAAAAAATAGACAATAAGTATGACAAGAGTTTTATGAGTCTAAAGTGTTCAGCAAATCTTCTTTTCTGTTTTTATTGTCCTCATCTAGTTTTCTTGGAACTTCTTCTGTTAAGGTTTGACACAATTTGAAGTTGATGTTTTAATTATTGGTGGTGATCTCCCTGCAGACGCAAAATGTAATAAAATTACAGCACACAATGGCTATTTCGCATACACATATTGCTTATTCACTGAAGCTTCCCGTAGAAAACACAAACACATATTGTATCCTCATAAAGATTATACAGAAACCTGTCAACCACGCACTCAACAATACCGGAGCCATTGTGTTGCACAAATAGAAAGTTCAAAAACAAAAAATTTTAAAATTTGCTGAGTCTATGGACGCTCACCACTACCATCATTATTTCAATTCCTGTTCAATCGATCCTAGATTATTTTCATCTAACTTTGGAAAGTCATCTAGTATTCTTACTAAATCAATGGAAAACAATTTTTCCTAAACCAGTACATACGCAAATGAATCGGTTTTTACTTAGCATCAAATATTCTCACACTATAAAACAACATCCTGTTGATATAGAATCTACTGGCTAATGGAAAGCAACACAACTACGTGTTTTCCTCTTATGTATTGCTTTACCTTTTGCTGTTCATTATTATATACCACGACCACATCGTCGTCAACCACCTGCACAAAT